>BQNB010203749.1:0-10741 GCA_026074375.1 Tanacetum coccineum | reverse complement strand
AACATGCTCGATCAAGTCAAAATTTATACTTAAAAAAAACAAAACTATGTGTCAAAACACTTATTCAATTTTTGAATTTTGGCCTAAAATTACATAATTTTGCTATTTTTATGGCAAAACGGGGTTACGTAAAGACAAGGAAAATGCAAGTAAGATCAAATTGAAAGATCCCCCCATACTAGAACTACACATTGTTCTCAATGTGAGATTGCCACCCCCATACTAATTTCAAGGCATAATCCAAATATTAAGGGGTCTCTACGCAAATCTAAAGCCGTTTATTAATTATGCTAATAGATAAACGTTAATCAATAAGATCTAGGATATCAAATTCCTATATATATAAGCATGCTAAGGATTGAAGATCGAGTGGACGATGGACAAAACCACGAGCACAAGAGTCTTCAAAATCCAGGCAATCCTGGACATAAAACACAAAACACGAAATACGAGAAAGGAAGAGGCGAGCCTCCTTATGTCACACTTATTAATAAATATTATAATATTACTAAGGATAAGCATGGGTTGCCACCCACGAAGCGCTTGTTTTTGTTAACCGAGTCACGAGCCTGACTCGACCCTGAATTTAATGGTCCATGGGGAAAGTTTAGAGATCCGGGACAACCATCGGTGGTATGTCCCCTCCAAAATAGTGTTTAAGTCTATGACCGTTCACCTTAAAGTTTGGTCCGTCGGTTTGAGATAACTCGACGGTTCCATAAGGGAAAACTTGAGCAATGGTGAACGGTCCGGTCCAACGGGTTTTGAGCTTTCCTGAGAAAATCTTTAATCGAGAATTGAAAAGAAGAACTCGATCACCAACGTTGAAGACGCGGTTCTTATCTTAGCATCATGAATCTTCTTTGTCTTCTCTTTGTAGATCAAAGAATTCTCGTAGGCTTGATCCCGAAGTTCATTTAATTCATTAAGTTGAACTTTACGGTGATCACCCGCGGTTTTTAAGTCAAAGTTAGCCCATTTCAAAGCCCAATAGGCTTTGTGCTCAAGCTCGATGGGGAGATGACAAGCTTTTCCGTATACCAGCTTATAAGGAGTACAACCGATTGGTGTTTTGAAAGCGGTATGAAAATCCCACAAGGCGTCATTAAGTTTATCGGCCCATCTCGCCCGATGCTCACCTACTGTCCTTTCTAAAATCCTTTTTAAACCTCTATTGGAAACCTCTACCTGGCCACTGGTTTGTGGGTGATACGAGGTCGAGAGCCTGTGTGTAACGCCATATTTTTGAAGAACTTTAGAAAATTGATCGTTACAAAAATGCGTCCCTCGATCACTAATGATGGCCCGTGGGGTTCAAAATCTAGAAAACAATTGTTTTAAAAACTTAACCACTACTCGGGCGTTGTTGGTGGGGAGCGCTTTCGCTTCAACCTATTTTGACAAATAATCGACGGCCACGAGTATATATTTTTTCCATCGTGAAGACGGGAACGGGCCCATGAAATCGATACCCCACACGTCAAAGATCTCGCAAACTTGAATAGCATTTTGAGGCATTTCATCACGTTGCGAGATTTTTCCTTGACATTGACAAGCGTCATAGTGTGTGATCAAGTCATGGGCATCATGGTACATGGTAGGCCAAATGAATCCTGAGTCAAAAACTTTCTTGGCGGTGTAGTTGGTACCATAATGTCCTCCGGTGGGACCATTATTGGCAAGCTATGAGGATATCAATTGCTTCTTTGCCGTAAACACACCACCGGATCACTTGATCCGCACAAATCTTAAACAAATAGGGGTCGTCCCAAAAGTAGTGCTTAACATCCTTGAAAAACTTGTTCTTTTGTTAGGACGACATTCCTTTAATCACAAAATTCTTTGCATGGTAATTTGCAATGTCGGCAAACCATGGGGTACTTGTATCACCACGAAAGGTAACCATCCCAAGTGTCTCGAGAGGAAATGTTTCCGTAATTTCCTTTTTCTCGAGATCACTTTGATGGGGATTTTCTAGTCTTGATAAGTGGTCGGCCGCGAGATTCTCCGCTCCTTTTTTATCACGAATTATAACATCGAATTCTTGGAGTAGGAGAATCCACCGGAGCAATCTCGGCTTAGCATCTTGCTTAGCGAGAAGATACTTAAGAGCCGAGTGGTCCGTATACACTATGGTCTTAGACAAGACTAAGTAAGGCCGGAATTTCTCGAAAGCATACACCACGGCTAATAATTCTTTTTCCGTAGTCGTGTAATGTGCTTGAGCATCCGTCATGGTCTTACTAGCATAGTGTATAGGCTGAAAATGTTTGGTCTTTCGTTGCCCCAAGACTGCACCTACCGCATAATCACTAGCATCACACATAATTTCGAATGGTAGGTCCCAATCGGGGGCAACTAAAATCGGGGCTTCGGTTAACTTCTTTTTAAGTATATTAAACGCTTCAATACATTCTTTCGAGAAAACAAACGGAGTTTCTTTTTCAAGAAGATGGGTCATCGGCCGGGCGATTTTAGAAAAATCTTGGATAAATCGACGATAAAACCCGGCGTGACCTAAAAAACTTCGAACGCCTTTAACGGTAGTCGGATGAGGGAGTTTAGCTATAACATCAACTTTAGCTTTGTCGACCTCAATCCCGGACTTTGAAATTTTATGTCCTAAAACAATGCCTTCTTTTACCATAAAATGGCATTTCTCCCAATTTAGAACTAAATTAGTGTCTTCGCACCGTTTTAGCATTTTGTCTAAATGGGAGAGGCATGACGAGAAAGAATCCCCGAAGACCAAGAAATCGTCCATGAAGACCTCCATTGTTTCCTCGATCATATCGTGGAAAATGGCCATCATGCACCTTTGGAACGTGCCCGGAGCATTACATAAACCAAAAGGCATACGACGGTAGGCAAACGTCCCATAAGGGCAAGTGAAGGTGGTCTTATCTTGGTCTTTCGGGTCAATAGGTATTTGAAAATATCCAAAAAAACCATCAAGAAAACAATAGTATTCATTTCCCGCAGGAGTCTCTCAGCATTTGCGTTCATAAAACGGGTAACGAGAATGATTCCTTCCGGGTTGCATCATTTAACTTTCGGTAGCCAATGCTACTGCGCACATCCCGTTACTATCAAGATAGGTATCAATATTTATTATTCATTTTCAATTACGGTCATACCGCCCTTCTTTGGCACACAATGGACGGGGCTAACCCAAGGGCTATCAGAGATAGGGTAAATCAATCCGGCATCAAGGAGTTTGATAACTTCCTTTTTAATAACCTCAAGTATTTTCGGATTTACCATTATTTGATGTTGAACCGCTGGTTTGAAGTCATCTTCCCTTAAGATATTATGAGTATAAAAACAAGAGTCGATACCCTTAATGTAGGAGATTTTCCATGCTATTGCCCATTTGTGTGACTTAAGAACTTTTATAAGGGCGGTTTTTTCTTCATCTTTGAACTCTTTTGAAATTATGACGGGTAATTTATCAGTTCCTTCTAAAAATGCATATTCAAGATGAGACGGTAAATCTTTGAGCTCGAGCTCCGGAGGATCATCAATAGAAGATTTAATCATTTTAATTTTCTCAAAATGAAGTTCTTTAGGAGGGAGAAGAGATGATGGATCATCATTTAATAACTTATCGAGTAGAAGAAGATCTCCCTCCTGATCAAAGTCGGCATCATCAATTCTCGGTGGAATTGAATCATTTGTAAGACACGCTTTAATTTCTTCCAAAATAAAGTCACCTCCTTCAAACGGAGTAAGATAGGGGAAAGAAGTAGAAAGGATAAGATCTAAAGACGGAGTGGGATTGCCACTCTTAGAAATATCCGAAAAACCGAGAACTTCTTGAGCATACTCCTCACATGAAATGTCGATAACATCGATTCGATTAACCGATTTAGAATTATTGTAGGAGTATCTCGAAGTTTGTCCAACTTTAAAGGTTATCGCTTCATCATCAACATGTAGGGTTAATTCTTCACTGTAAACATCAATCAAAGCATGTGCCGTCCTCAAAAAGGGTTTTCCGAGAATTAAGGGAACCCAAAGATCGACAATATAATCAACAACTATGAAGTCGGCCAGAAAATGGAAATTTCCTACTTTAACAAAGACATCTTCGGCAATTCCGGCCGGTCGAGTCGTGGATCGGTCCGCGAGCTCGAGAATCATTTGTGTAGGAGTAAGTTCGGGGAGTGATAGCTTTTCCCATATGGAAAGAGGCATCAAGTTGATGCTTGCACCAAGATCGGCCAAGGCTAAGCAATCAACTAATTCCAGAAAATCACATGGAATGAGAAATTTGCCGGGGTCTCTAAGTTTTTCGGGTAACTTTTTTAGGATAACCACCAAACAATTTTCATTCACCGGCGTTTTAGCTAAATCAAACAATTTTTCTTTGTTATTAAGGAGACTTTTAAACATCAAATCAAATTTTGGCATATGTAAAAGAGCATCTGCGAAACTAAGCTCGAAATGTAATTCCCTAAAAATTTCAACAAATTTTAAAGCAAGGTTATCATCTTTTTCACGAAGCTTTTGTTTTGTTGGTTCGTGAAGGATAAGGTATAGTCGGTTTAAGCTTAGGAGCAACAACGGGCTCATCAACACGAGTTTGGACTACCGGAGGTTGGATGTGTTTGGTACTTGGTTGCACCGTATTCTTTGTTACCTCGGGTTCCCGTTCTACCACCTTGGGGAGAGAAGAAAAAGGAGGAGGAATAGGTGGTCCATCATAAGAAACACCACTTCAGGTGGTGATTGCTTTCAAGTCACTTCTCGGGTTAGCAACGGTGTTGCTAGGAAGTGATACTGAACCCAAAGTAGAGCGGTATTCATTTCCATGAATTGACCAACATGTTCTTAAGCTCAATGTTCGAATTTATCAACTGAGGGGGGCTCATTTTGGGTTTGCATGTTTTTCATTATGGCATCATTTGCCTTCATGTAGGCTGAGAAATCACTATTTACCGTAACTTGCGGTTGATTAATCGAAGCTTGATAATTTTGGTTTCCTTGATTATAATTATTTCCTCGATTTAATCCTTGATTTTGATTAATCCCTTGATTTTGATTTTGATTTTGATTGAACCGGTTTTGATTAATTTGCACATTCGGTTGAGCAAAACCCGGTGGTCGAATTTGGTTAGCTACACTCTGAGGACGATAACTGGTATTTCCCTGATTGAGGTTACTGCTGGCTGCTGAATGAAAATATCTTGAATAATATGTCTTGATTAGCCTCCAAAAAGTGTTTGCCATCGGGTGGCAGGACACTGTTGGTAAGAATGAGCACCTCCACAAGTAACACAAGATTCCTCAACAGCTTTTACGGAAGCTGGAGCTGTGGTTGCTTGAAGTTGTTTCCATATAGCGGTCATGGCACTAGTCGCAACACTAGTTTGTTGAGTTACTGCATCGGTAAGTTTGGCCATCTCTGAAGAGTTAAATTCACTTGTATTAACTTGAGAAACAATCGGTTTGTTTCTTGATTTACGAACTTTTGATTTGTTTTTAATAATTTTTAAAGCATCTTGAGGCATTCTTTCCAAAAGATTTCCACCGGCGACAGAGTTCAAAGAATCTTGATTGGTTGGGTTTAAACCGTTGTAGAAGGTATAAAGTTGATGTGCAATTCGGTAAAACAGTGATGGGGATACTCGAGAGATCCTTGAATCGGTCCCATGCCTCACTAAACGTTTCCTCAAATTTGAAAATTTAAAATTTCATTTCGGAGATTTGTTGTTTTTGAAGGGGGGGAAAGATGGGAAAGAAATGGTTAATAAACTTGGACACAAGATCGTCCCAAGTGAGAATAGAACGAGAAGGTTCTTTGTCTAGCCAAATCCGGGCTGGACCATCGATAGAAAATGGAAAAAGCATAAGCTTAATCGATGTCTCGGGCACATCTTTGTACTTTAACATAGAAGTAATCTTGTTAAAATATCGGAATATGAGCATGAGGATATTCTTTTTCAAACCGAAAGAATTGTTTTTAAAGTTACTAGATTGTTAACTAATGCTTGAGCTCGAATATGCTCAGCCTGGAATCGGTGGTACTCGATTGCCTCCGCTAACCTCGGTGGGTTGCATGGAGTAATTCCACTGTAGTTACGTTGATCGCGCCATCGTTAACTACGGGAGTTCTTCAAGAGCGATCGGTTCTGACTCTTTGTGTTGAAAGTTACGATTGTCTAGCTTCGATTCGTAGAAATAGAAGTAGGATTTGTAGAAGGTTCACTAACGAATTTCGAAGAAGAGCGAGTTTGCATACACTAAAAATAAAATAAAATAAAATATGAGAAATAAGAAGAAAAATATTTTTGAAACCGATAATCGAACAAGTGAAAGGTAGCTCTTTAGAAAACGCACAAAGAAGCGGAGGAGCGGGTAAGCGCGAAGCGTTTTAAAAACCTTCTCCTTTCGGGTCGAAGTTCGTAGGATCAACCCTACTTAAACCTCTCTTAAAGTTTGTAATCTAAAGGTGAGCCGAATTCACAAGTGACACAACGGTTGATTTTGTTGGTTATTTGATTTTTTTTGGTATTTTTGATTAAAAAAATGAGAAAATATTTTTGTATTTTTATGGTTTTATAATAAGAAAATATTCACAAATGAAAAACGATAACTTCACGAGGAAGGGTCTTCAAAAACTAATCTTCAAACGTTAACACGAAAATCGAACACACCTCCCCAGCAGCGGCGCCAAAAATTGATTACCAAATACTTAGCCTATATATACTTAAATATATATTCATATATACTAATACCAATAAAGGTATCTTTCCCCCCCCCCCCCCCCCCCCCCCCCCCCCCCCCCCCCCCCCCCACCCCCCCCAATATAAGATAAGAATTCCGTGAGGATTCTAAAAGATTAATTTTATCCAAGTAAAATCCAAACCTTCCGAGTCGTTTTTATTCCCGACGAAGGTGCGACCGGATGAAAATCAAGGTTAAGTTTGTGATCGCGTGATTGAATATTTTAAGAGATTGATTTGGTTTCCTATTTCTTCAAATATAAATGCAAAAACACGTAAAATGCAAGCAATAATTAAAGCAAGTAAAGATTTAAACGTAAAAACGTTAACGGGAAATTAAAAACGCGACATATAAGCAAATAATTCAAATTTTAACCCTAAAAATGTTTTTTTATTTTTTATAAATCCTAAATGACTAAAAATAATTTTCACAAAAAGAATTATATTTTTAAAAATTTTTATTTTATTTATTATGAATTAAAAACTATTTTAATCTAGAAAATTAATTAAAAATACTAAACTAATTTATTAAAAATTCAAAACATTATGCAAAAGTACTTAAGTCGTTTAGGGAAAAATTAAAAAAATTTCCTATAAAAATGCTAACTAGAAAATCAGCTTAAGGGATAAGCATATAATAAGCAAAATAGTTCGAATAAGCAAAACCTAATAATGACCTTAGATATATTTTTAAGTGAAATGCTATTGGAAAAGTCCCAAGGGCGTAGTTGGTTGTGGTGTGTGTGGTGTGAGACTTGTGTGTGCTATAAGGGAGAGGTCACAGGTTCGAACCTGTGGCTTCCCTTTTTGCAATTTTTTTATTTTATTTTTGAAAACTTATTGCACAAACCTAAAGAACTAATGAACATAAGCAAATTTTATAAAAGCACTTATATGAGAAACCTAAAAAATAAGCTGGAAAAAGCAAATTTCAAATAACAGTTTGAAAATTTAAGACTAAGAAGGAAAAAGCAAAACTATTTGGCTTATAAGACACAATAAGCTAATGAAAAAAATAATAAGTTGAAGAGTCACAACTACTAAGACTTGATAAGCTAATTTGACAAAGATTAAGCAAACCAATTGAGCTCAAAAGCTTTTTAAAAGCTGAAAGGGACTATGCCTCAAACTGGCAATTTTCAAAGGAAAGAGGCTCAATTTTGAGCTTAATTTCAGACCAGATAAGCTCTTTAAAATCAAGTGTAAACCAAAAACAGACGAAGATTAACTTTCAATGAACTCATAAAAACAACTTTTAGGAAATTTGACTAAGAAATAAGCTAAACAAATGGATTTTAAAAGTGTCAGTTTAACAACTAGACTTTTCTTTTGGATTTTTTTTGAAACTTAACAAATGCAAAATTCAGCCATAAGATTAAGCTACTAAAAGTTAAAATAAAAACTCAAAAGCTAAAAACAGATCAAGTTTGTAACCCAAAGAGATTAAATATTCAAATTCAGATTTTAATTCAAACTTTAACTTATCTAATTAATCTCATGGAAATTTAACTTTCAAACCTTGAAACATGAAACTGAAGACAGACTAAATTCAAAAAGGAAATTGCAAACTACCAAAAACTACTTAAGCTATAAAAGGTTGAAGTAAGCTGAAAATTAATGAAAACAGATGATTAATAAGTAACTTAAGATCTAACAAGCAAAAACTAACAAGCAATAAGCACCTTACAATAAGCTACATGATAAGACATATTTTTGGCTTTTTAGGCAGTTTAGAGTAAAATAAGAACTAAGCTAATCTAAACTATAATCTAACAGGTTAAAGTAATATTAAGACTAATAAAACGGTAATAAGAAATTATAAGCAACATATAACGCCGATATTTAAAGTGGCATAAGCAAAATAGAAATTAGATTAAAATAAGAGGAAAATTGCAAGTGTACCCTTCGGTCCCAAGCTTAAACAAGGATCAAATAGCTTTTATAAGTAGATCTACATGCTCCAGCTTGGTTTTTACAAGCTGGTGAGGTCTATAAAGCCCTTCCCTATTGGCTTATCATCCCTTAAAGCTGAGGTAAATTTAGGAGAGATTTATTTGAGATTAAGATCCAAGCTCAGTTAAGCTTTAAGGGCTTAATTGAGTAAAAGTTTACAAGCTTTTAAGAGTAAAAATGCATTAAAAAGATTAATAAGCTAAAAATTACATTAATAAGCTAAAATTAAGCTAAAAAAACTAGACACCCCCATGTGTGTGAGGAGGCCTTCCTTTTTATAGTGCTTAGATAAAGGTTCTAGGACCCTAAAACGCTCCTCTTTCTTCAATCTCGTCCCTTCAATCATGCTTCATTCCCACACAATCATCTTGGCCCTTGGATCTAGTGCCACCTCCCTTTCACTCAATGATTGGCACGGATTGCCAAGCTGGCATGCCAAAAACGTCATGGCATGCGTCATCGAGCTTTTAGAAGGAGATGAGAGCGTGTGAGAGTAGGGTTTTTACCCTGGTTGTGGTTATGGTGAAAATGAAAAGAGAGGGAAAGGTGTAAAAGATGTACAGTGAATGGGGAGTTGACCCGTTCTTATTAATAAGGATGACTTGGGTTATGGGTTTTGGATTGAGTTATTATTTTGGGCCGGGTTGAAAGAGTTATAAACTTAAAGGATTAACGGGTTTTAAAGGTGTAAGGGGTTTGTTAAGTATAGGACTAACGGTGTAATATTATAAGGACTAACGGTGTAAGTATCCAGGGACTAACGGTGCAATTGATTTAGGGTTTTCTTTAGGTTAAAGGATTAACAGGATTGATTTTAAGATAAATTCGCCTTCGGCTTTGATTTCTTGTATTCTTTCCATTCTCGTGCCCGGTTTTGTCCGTTTTGCTTCGTTTTTGTCTTTTGTGCAATGTCCGTTACCTGCAAGACACAATTCACAATACAAACGAATACAATGCATTTTTATGTATTTATTAGTCATTATTGGTATTTTTAGCTTATTTTATTAGGTAACAGGTATGTGTATTTAAACACATACCAATCGGTGAAGACTCTATCATCCTCGGGATCTGCCCATTTAGTGAGTGTGGGTTGTCTAAACACGGATACCGTATCTGCTCCTTGCTGCTCCGGCATAGACCTAGAGCTCTGACCTACCTCATATGCACTAGATGCGATCTCCTCAATCGACTTAAGGGCACGACGCCTAACCGCCCTATATCTAAGACCTAAAGGCTTGCTCACGGTTGTATCCATAACTAGAACTACCTGTTGCTGACCCTCAGGTGTAGCCTCCTCCTCCTCTAAACTAAGTTCCACACCCTCTAAACCACGACCCTCAGCATCTAACCTATGATCCTCATCGCCTAAACCACAACCCTCATCATCTGAACCATGACCCTCATCATCTGACCTCTCTCCCTCATCATCCGCATCTAAACTCTCATCCTCTTCATCCTCCTCAATATCCTCATCTCCCAACTCATCTACCTCACTATCAGTATCTAATATGAGCTCGAAGGTACCCTAGTACCTCTTCTGTACTAGAAGGGCCAGAGACGATGATGATGATGGTGACTCGTAAGAGGATCTATACCTCTTACGGAAAGCTGAATCTGACAAAACCATCACCTTTGTCACTCTGGCTGAATGACCAGGAGACATGGCGGGCTGGACACGCACGGTCATACGCGTCGTCCTATGGTGAAATGAAGCACGGGTAGGTGTATGGGTAGGTGAAATATGGGTAAGTGGATGATCTAGTGACAGTAGTGTGGTGGAATCCGACGAAGCAGATGAATATGATAAATCAGTCCTAGTACCTGACAGCTCAACAGCCTCAAACTCCTTACCTATAAAGGGTACTCTAGAACCTAACACCTGTAACTCCTCTGCCTCAGAGGGTGCCTCCTTTGGATCTGACTCAGTATTAACTAATCGGGCATGCCTAACCACTACATAGGGGTCATCTGGTAAAGGGACGGGCACTTAGGAGCTCTAAGCTCCGCCAGCCTGGGTGATAGACTCTGAATCGACATAAGCTGGGGTAGACATGACCTGT
>BQNB010203748.1:0-10741 GCA_026074375.1 Tanacetum coccineum | reverse complement strand
GTAAATGTAGGTACATCTTTCAATACTAAAAAGGAAGGACTCAGAGTTTGGTTGCTGAAAAGACTGATATCTCCGAAACCAGGGCTTCAAGGAATTTTGATCTGATGAACAAATAATGAATTCTGATCATAAAAGTTCAAAACTCGGAATTCACGACCACAACAATGAACAGTCAAGTTCAAAGATGGTTCCAAAAGTTGTTCCTCCAACAGACAAGACAACTACATCACGACAAGAGTTGAAATTACTATTTCACCATCACATAACAATGCTGAGGTCAACATGTAAATATTTTTTATAAAACCAAATACAAAAATATAAATCTTTAAAAAGAAAAATAAAAAAATATAAAATTTCAAAAAGAAATACAAAATCAAAAAATCAGAAAATGTTTCAAAAAATATTCTTCTTGACATGTTTCTTGGAATCGATAACATTTACGTAGCTAGAAATGTTGATTAACATCGACACGGGCGTGTAAATGAAGATCGAATAGGAGTTTCAAATGTTTTCAAAACATGTCATTTCTAATTTTTCTTGATGACTTGTAATCACTCTCAGATTGCAACTCGAACCAGAACGACAAAGGAGAGTGTACGCATAAGTGCACTTATCCTTAGCGTTAGAAGAGAAGTAAAGCTAAGACTAGTGTGTCAAAACCTAAGTCTGTTGGTGAACCACTTATTGAAGACTATATATCTAATAGTGAGGATGAGAATGAGACTGAGTTTAAGTCTAAAAAAAGAAAACCTAGTTTTGCCAAAATATAATTTGTTAAATCTAATGAGCATGTGAAAATACCTAGGGAGTCTGTTAAGAAGATAGAGAATAAAAAGAAAGCTAAATACCCTAGGAAAGATGTAGAAAATAAATGACATGTAATATCAGGGATTAAAACAGATCTGGAGGTTGGATAAAGTGAAATAAATGAATAGCCATTTTATTAGAGTTGAAAGGTTAAAGAGATGGGAAGAGTGTGTATGCTAGAGAGAAAACACATACACACACACTTTTACAAAAGTGAACTTCACCCCTCCATGGAAGTATGGAGGGGGTATTTATAGTCCTAGTGACACTTAACTATTGTAACTAGTCATTATTAGTCCCTACGTGTCACGCTATAAATGAACTAATGTAATTCCGGATATGTCACCATATTTTAAGGCTAACAATCTTCCCCCATTATGTGGACACATATGGAATTACTTACAATGTTCCTAACAAGTATAAATACAATTGAATAAAGTCTTCCAAAGCGCTTTCAAAGCTGAAGTTGTCTTTTAAGTTCTCCTTGTCTTGAAACTTGTACTCCAGCTTGGATCTTCATTGTCTTTACTTGTTTTGGAACCATTGTAGTATGCATGAACTGGATTAACTTCCCTCCAATTCATGCAGCATGTCTTAAAAAACTTTCTTTATAGACTCCTTTTTGGCAAAGTTTCTGAATCAGCTTCCCCCCAAACCAACATCCCTATATTGAGCAGATTCTAAAACTTTGATGTAGCTCGAACAGTCTTCTATATGTCATTAAGTGCACAGCGGAATTATGTAGAAGAAAAACCACACCAAATACTACTGCTTCTTGTCATTTGGGCTTGGTGAATATTCGTTTGGGGGTGCATGTAAGAAATCAACAACAATTCTTCTCACGTATGCAGAATACTTCATAAACCATATTTGGTAAAGTAGTATACACTATTTCCCCCTGGAAGTTGACATGGTAACATCAAAGTCAACTAAGTCCCGGATGTACACATTTTCCCCCATGATGGTTGTGAACTCTCGGAAGCATCATTGTTGTGTACGCACATATACTCGAGAAGTAATTGTCTTAAGCACAAATCTTGAAATCCAAACAAAGCATTACCCTCTTGTCTTCAGAAACCGTAGAGGAGATGAAGCAAGAATCAAGAAAAGTTGGTATAATCAAGGACTTGTATATGAATGTCGTTGTAGAACTTTGAGAATTTTGCTTAGACTGTGAAGTACCTTTGTCTTGGAATCCCGTGAGAATTGATGATTACATCTCAACCTTTAAACTCTCTGGCTAACTTACCAACCTCGTATTCTGCCGGCTATTGTTGTAATCACTTGGTGAAGTAAACCCGATATACCAAACTTGAAAATGAAGTGAAATCCCCCAAATTTATTACTTAAGCTTGCACTGTTGTTGATTAAAGAACGGTGCAAGATTAAATATATAAGTACTCTATACCTAACCAGAAAAGTATAAGAAGTACAACACCTCTTAAAATTATCCACATCATCTTCTGCGTGTGACACTGAGTACTACAATATAACTCCTTTAAGTGATAGTTAACCAGGTCTGCAACCAACTACCCTTGACTGCTGGTAACTAGATAATTCAAGTTCTAATCATAAGTTTTATACTTTCAAGCAAGTCATCAATCGATGATTGGGTATGTAAAGAAAGGGTAGAAAATAGAAGGAAGTCTCGATGATGAAATAAGTAGACGCCTTCGTGAAATCCAACTTCAATCTCAAATAAGGGATACCAAATCAACTTCGTGAACACTTGTCATCGTAATCCGAATCTTTAGCCGTTTGTCATTTATTGAATCTTTTTCTGATCGTTTTAGTGTTATGTATCGTGTTTGTTGTGTTGTTGTTCAAAAATGTCGTTAAACTAGAACAAATGTTATTTTTGAATGTCGTCAACGAAAAAACATTGTCTAGTCCAACTTGTCATGATAGCATTTTTGTACCCGACTTATTTATCATACTCAGACTATTCAACAAAACATCAATCCGTTTATCAATTGCTATACCCGGTCCAACTATTATAGCCCAATTGACCATAAAACTCGGCCCACTCAACAAGCAATATACCAGGTCCAAGTAATGAAATTGAGAGATATAAGGTATCAAGTCCCTATTATCCCTCATTTCTTAACCCTAACCCTAAATCATAATAACACGCCACCCCATCCCTTTCCTCTATCCCAAAGAAATAGATCTTCACCGGTCATCCATGTCTCTTTATTCATAAATCCAAACTATAACACCAATCATATATGACACAGTCCACAGTAGAAGAACAAGTATTTCGGCTTCAAGATCATGATAATGGTCTCGGGTAGGTTTGTTTGCATTTACATTTAAACAAAACAAAGGAATAATATAACATACTTGTTATACATATTTCTTTATATTCGGACATAACAAGAGAGGGTTTTGTGATCTTCCACAGATCGATGATGATAATTCATTTCGTGTGTTTGATCTTTTAGGGATCTTGATTTCATTAAAGCACACTAATCGAAATGAATCTGAGATCAATTGTTATTAAATTATGATCGAGTCTTGATGAGTTATAGAGATGAGTTGTGGGATTGGATTTGTATTGTGTTGTGGTGTTGATGTTGGCTGTGGATGTGGATGATGATATTGTTGTTGTTTAGCTGCTGTTGTTGTTGGTTGTTGTCATTGTGGTTTAATTTGAGTCGTGTGGTTTGAATCTTGTTGAATCTGTCTGTTCAATATCTTTCATCAGATCTGTTGACTTTTCTTGACCCGACTCATTGAGTTTGACCGGGTCAACTCGGTAAATACCAAGTTGACTCAGTTTGGTTGTGGGTAGCAAAACGCAACCAAGCAAATCGCAACCCTTTTCTTGCTAGTCAAAACGCAGTCTGGTGTCTTAGACAAAACGCAATGATTTGTAGAAATTTGGGCAGCATGACGTTTAGATTTGCTATATAAATGGTCTTCAATTATCAAAACGCAATGGCAAAACGCAATACCAAAATGCAATGAGAGGCAAAATGCAAGTCACTTTCGTTTTTGTCATTTTGTCAAAACGCAACCAAGAAATAAGCAAAAAACCCAGATCTATTTCTTGTCTTGTAAGCTCAAAAAGTAACAGATGTATAGCATAAACATCATCAACATATATCAATTTCGTGATTGATTTTTAGAAGGAGAAGAACACTTGTACCATGAAACTAATTCTGTTAAAAAACAGATTACAAACATGAACATACAACTTGAAAACCAGCGAACAAGCAACCTGATAACCGAGATGAACAGTACATAATGAACAGTACGTGAACAGTAACATGAACAGTAACAACAAACAAATGATACGACACACCCCTGCAGCTCTAATGCGAATTGTAGATTATAAAACCAAATACAAAATGGTTTCTACTAGAAAGATATTCACATCTAGCACAACCAAGGTTGACAGTGAACCCCAAAATGGTTCAAATGACGATATCACTAACCAGTATGAATGCAAACAAACTCTTGATGTAAGTGTAGGTACATCTTTCAATACTAAAAAGGAAGGACTCAGAGTTTGGTTGCTGAAAAGACTGATATCTCCTAAACCAGTGCTTCAAGGAATTTTGATTTGATGAACAAATAATGAATTCTGATCATAAAAGTTCAGAACTTGGAATTCATGACCACAACAATGAACAGTCAAGTTCAAAGATGGTTCCAAAAGTTGTTCCTCCAGCAGACAAGACAACTACATCACGACAAGAGTTGGAATTACTATTTCACCATCACATAACAATGCTGAGGTCAACATGTAAATATTTTTTATAAAACCAAATACAAAAATATAAAATTTCTAAAAGAAAAATACAAAAATATAAAATTTCAAAAAGAAAATACAAAATCAAAAAATCAGAAAATGTTTCAAAAAATATTCTTCTCGACATGTTTCTTGGAATCGATAACATTTACGTACCTAGAAATGTTGATTAACATCGACACGGGCATGTAAATGAAGATCGAATAGGAGTTTCAAATGTTTTCAAAACATGTCATTTCTAATTTTTCTTGATGACTTGTAATCACTCTCAGATTGCAACTCGAACCATTTGCAACTCAGACCAAGGAAACGACAAAAGTGAGAGTGTACGATAGAGGCTGCACGTATCCTTAGCGTTAGATTTAGGGAAAGTTCTCATCAACTTTGGGTTTTTAGAATAAAGATATATAACTACATTTGTGCATGATAATCTATTTCTATGATGATTAAATTCCCTTGTCAAAATTCTGCGTGTGTTCACTACACTGGTTCTCATATTGTTTTACAAGACCAAGTATTACATTTGGTGTCTTTAGTTTTCAATTTGATCACGGTCATAAGTCATGAGGGGGTGACGTTTGAGATTTTTGAATATTACTATGTTCTTTATGAATTAAAACGGGATAACATCATATCCTGGACATGGAGTATGTTGTTCAAACATTTATTATAAAGGCCTTATAAACATATACGATATAATAAGTGACAATTAAATAGATTCTTTGTTATAAGGAGGATTAGGTGGTTGAGCAATTAATTTCTCAAGAATTCTTCCAATGACATTTCATATATCTTTAAATTTGTGTGTTCAACCAATGTATACCCTCAATTTTATTTCATTTTACAAACGTTGTATCATTGTTTTGGTTGTTAAAAATATGGGTTAAAAATCGAGGAGGGAGCAAGTTATTGTTCCAATAATATCATCTAATTAAAAGTTTTCCCATGGTAATTTCAAGACAAATTTTATCACAAAGGTATTTCAAAAAATAAGTAAATTAGTATTATAAAATTAAGGGGAGATAAATGTACTAAAATTTGATCGTGAAAATAATAAGTGCATTTCTATGACATCAATGTGCTTGATACCCTTACAAAATCTTATTTCAGGACGAATTGAAAGTCAGAAGGAGTTAACAGGTTAGGTTTATTGTCCTATCGATCCAACCAGATACTGAGGGATATACCAAGGATCTTCATCAGTTTTAGAATAGCAATCCGTAGGTATGATTGGACTTGAATGTGTATATGGGAAAGAATGCCGGAATTAAGGAGTGTGCTAACACAATGAACAATCTCATTCAAGGTGTTGTTAATGTGTCTTGCCGTAAGCATTGAAGGGGTTTTGAAGAATTAAAAATGTAATGTAATGGGCTAAAAAGGGTCTAAAGAAAGAAGCCCTCCATATTAAAATTTGGCAAGAAACCGGATCATATACATACTGCATTGTCAGAATACAATGTTGATTGCTGACCATTACGAGACATACATTATGGTGATCTCACTATGGTGATTGTCCCTAGCATTGCGGTGCGAGGTAGTGTCCTCGTCCACATAAGAAACTCTGTTCTCAATGTGTCATGGAGATAACACAAGCTCCACTTCTATTTGAACTTTCTCACTTCTGAGTTAGTAAATAATGGATATAGGTGGATAGTCTACTCCAGGCCTACGATTACTCATTATACACAAATGTCAACTAAGCGTTGGTGGCTGAGAGCCTAAGTTGCATACATCCTAAATATAAATAATGTTGGGACTACGTCTTCATTAATCGTTCACTTGTTGATACACCAATAAGCTTCTCACAAGGCTGTTAAAAAGGTCCTACGCATTATCCTTGTGATTGTGCCAGAACATGCCGACGTGATTCTTATGTACTCACTAATGAAGATGGAAAATCCTGCTTGAGACCAAACATCAACTAGCTTATGGGTAGCGTAGGACTTCGAGATTTATCATGATCTAACTCTTGTTTTGTGATCATCTGGAAAGAAAACGTTGGTGCTCGATTCAAGGTGAATCAAACTTTTTCCAGGAATAATGAATGACGATTAATCATGAAAGATAGTAACTATTCTGTTTCACTTGCTATACCGTTGTTGTCGGCTTTGAGATGTTCGGTATGAGAAACTAGCAAGCAATGGTAATATCTTAATGCATTTGTGTTAGAAGACAACTACGCTTTGAGCTGGGAATCCCTGTAATGGAGATTCGATGTATCTACATAATCACTGTTTTTGTTTTATACTGTAAAATGGTCCTACCAGACCGGTGGTTATTCTAACCAATATCTCGGAACGATATGACAAAGGCCATATTTCGTTACACCACGCTTTCATTGTTAACTGTTTTATTTCAGGAAATACATAAAGATAGAGAATGGAAGAATAAATCTGGACTGCCCACACACATTTATAAAAAAATTAATTATTTTATACCAGAGAGATGGAGTCGTGATTCTTTACCTATTGCTCATGCTCAGACTACAATGATCATACTATAAGCCATCAAGATTTAAGCATAAATCATGAAAGCTCAAGATATTAAAGACAAAAAGCTTCCCTAATAAAACACTCTTACTAACAAGATCTTCTTCAAAATATCAAGTCTATCAAGGGAGATTATTAGAAAGCTTTCTAGATGATGCAAAGTATGAGCAAGTTGGTCAAGACACAAGATCGCAAGGTGGCAAAGACGATCAAGACGGAAGGATAAACGATTTAAAGATCTCGGACGGAAAAAAGTCACAATGACAAAGGATAAAGATCAAAAGATCAGCCTAAGCAATGAAGGAAAAAGCCTACAAACGTAGACAGAGACAAAGATTCACAAGAGCTTATCGACAAAATCAAATCTCATTGATCTCCACGGATAGGGAGGTTTGGGGGTTTAACAATGAACTAACTTCGGGGAGATTGTTAGCATCAAAAATAATGAGTGAAAAGAAGTTCGATTCATTAGAGAATATTAAGTCTTGGTCATTTTAATATGTAATTTAATGTAATAGGCTAGAACGGGGGTTGTAAAACGGGATCATTTTATGTTAATTAAGAATCCGTGTCACATGTATCCGGGCGAAAGTCCTAAAGTAAAACGACGCCCAGCCAGTAGTAATAATTAAAGGCCTTGAATTGCCTTTTAGTTAGGAGTAACATATAACTATCACAAAGGACAGGTGATGGGTGGTTGGTTAGTTGTGACATTCATATTTACATGTAAACTCTCAATCCCACTTTTTATTCTCTTACTTTCTCTCTAGTATTTTATCTTACGTTTCTTCTATCATCTCCTAGCTTAATTTTCTTGTTCATAATATGAAGTGATGTGATTTCTTGGTTTCCTACAAAAGACATTCAAACGTCTTAGAGGTAAACAAGGAAACGTATAATAACTTGAATGACTCACTAAATTAGGATGTCAAATTTGGAGTTTTTAAAATTAAAGTTGTTATGAATGTGGTAGTTTTAATTACTTGATCAATGATCAAAGATTGTGATTTGTATGAAAAGAAAATGGTAGAGAAAACTGTATGGAACAATGCTAGAAGGGCAAATCATCAAAATTCTCAAAGAATGACTCACCCTCATTCAAAAGAAAATTTTGTTCCAAAAGCAGTCTTAATGAAATCTGGCATTAAATCACTTAATATTGTTGGGTAAAACTTTTCAAAAGAAGCAGTATCAGTTAACACTGCCAGACCAGATAATACTGCCTACACAAGACCAACAGTAAATAGTGCAAGGAATGGCCAAAAGCAGTAGTAAGTAATATTAAGGGAAATGATGCTAATGTTGTTAAAGCATCAACATGTTGGATTTGAAGACCAAAGCAAAAGGTTTTAGACCATGTCTTCAGACTCAATGTTGCATCAATGAATTTTAAAAGATTTGACTATGTTGATGCACAAGGCAGATCCAAGTCTGTAATGGCTTGGATCCCCAAGAGAGCTTGATTCTCTTACTTTTGTGCAGGGAAATCCACAGCTAGAATTGCAGGAAAAAAGAGTAACTGATAGTGGATGTTCTAGGCACATGACTAGAAACAAGTCCTACCTCTCAGATTATAAAGAAATTGATGGTGGATTTATTGCATTTAGAGGAGATCCCAAAAGAGGTAGAATCACTGGTAAAGGTAAAATCAGTACAGGTAAATTAGATTTTGAAGATGTGTACTTTGTTAAGGAGCTTAAGTTTAACCTTTTTAGTGTCTCACAAATGTGTGACAAGAAAAACAATGTTCTTTTTATAGACACTGGATGTGTTGTTTTATCTCCTGACTTTAAGCTACTTGATGAAAAAGCATGTCTTGCTTAGAGTTCCTAGAAAAGATAACATGTATAGTATTGATTTAAAGAATATTGTTCCTTCAGGAGATCTAACTTGTCTCTTTGCAAAGGCTACATTAGATGAATCTATTCTCTGGCATAGAATGCTTGGGCATATAAATTCAAAACACTAAACAAACTAGTAAGGGGAAACCTTATCAGAGATTTACCTTCAAAGATTTTTGAAAATAATCACACATGTGTTGCTTGTCAGAAAGGAAAGCAACATAAAGCCTCTTGTAACCATTACAAATGTTTCATATGGATTTGTTTGGGCTAACATTTGTAAAAAGTCTAATAAAAAAGATGTACTGCCTAGTTGTCACAGATGACTATAGTAGATTTAGTTGGGTTTTCTTTTTAGCCACTAAGGATGAAACTAGTAAAATCCTTAAAACATTCATAACTGGCATAGAAAATCTAATAGACCTTAAGGTGAAAGTAATTAGATATGACAATGGGACTGAATTCAAGAATAAGGTCATGAATCAGTTATGTGAAATGAAGGGTATTAAGAGGGAATTTAGTGTTGCTAGAACTCCACAACAAAATGGAGTAGCAGAAAAGAAAAATAGGACACTAATAGAGGCTGCTAGGATCATGCTAGCTGATTGAAAATTGCCAATAACTTTTTAGGCTGAAGCAGTTAATACTGCTTGTTATGTTCAAAATAGGGTGTTAGTTATCAAGCCTCACAACAAGAACCCTTATAAACTTTTTCTAGGTAGAAAACCTACCTTAAGCTTCATGAGACCATTTAGGTGTCCTGTTACTATTCTTAATACATTAGATCACCTAGGTAAGTTTGATGGAAAGGCTGATGAAGGGTTCTTTGTAGGATACTCTACCAATAGCAAAACATACAGGGTATTCAACAATAGAACTAGGATAGTAGAAGAGAACCTGCATGTTAAGTTTAGTGAAGAAACACTTAATATTGCAGGAAATGGACCTAATTGGCTTTTTGATATAGATGCTCTAACAATATCTATGAATTATAAGCCAGTTGTTGCAGGGAATCAAACTAATGGTAATGCGGGTACCAAAGTAAACATTGACGCAGGTCAAGATGGAAAGAAAATAGTACCTGATCAAAAGTATATACTACTACCATTGTTGATATCTGATCCATCACTCTCTAAAAGTTCAAAGGATTCTCCTGATACTGGATTTAAACCATCAAGGGAGGAGGAAAAGATAGATTCTGAACATCAAGATAATGAAGACTGCGAGGTGTCAAATACAAAGGAGCCAAGAGTTAATCAAGAGCAGGATGCAAATGTCAACAACACTAACAGCATTAATACTGTTAGTCCAACTGACATAGAAAATAATGATATTGATGAGAATATAGTCTATGGATGTATTGATGATCCAAATATGCCTAATTTGGAAGAGATTGTCTATTCTGATGATGATGAAGAAGTTGGTGCAGAGGTTGACATGAACAATTTGGCTACAAATGTGCCTGTCAGTCCTATTCTAACTATAAGAGTTCATAAGGATCATCTACTTGAACAAATCATTGGAGATATACATTCAACACCTCAAACAAGAAGGATGATAAAGAATGTGACTGAATATGGTATGTTTAGTTCAGTGCAACAAAGAATCAACCATAAAGATTTTCAAAATTGTCTGTTTGCTTATTTTCTATCACAAGTAGAACCCAAAAAGGCGATCCAAGCCTTGACAGATCCAAGCTGGATAGAAGCAATACAGGATGAGCTCCTACAGTTTAAATTACAATAGGTTTGGACTTTGGTTGATTTACCACATGGCAAGAGGGTCATTGGTACTAAATGGGTATACAGAAACAAGAAAGATGATAGAGGTATTGTGGTTAGAAA
>BQNB010203734.1:0-10743 GCA_026074375.1 Tanacetum coccineum | reverse complement strand
CAACCCAAAAAAAGACTTGGCGGCTGCAAACATGATTTTGTGATCCCCTGTCAAGCCGCACGTCTCTTTTAGACGCTACACAAAGGGTAAAAAAATGCAATGCAACATCACAATAGCCTTAACAAAGGTAATTTATCCCGCCATGGCTGCAAACACAATCTAGTGATGCCCTGCCAAGATACGGGTCAATTTTAACCATCACAATCTAATAACCTATTGTCACTTTCCCTCTCCCACTTCACGCCTAGCTTCTAGGTTATTTATGCATGTGTGCCAGCTGTATTCTACTTTTGAATAAGCAATACGAACTGAAACACGCAAAAAAATAACAATAACAACATAAATCAGAGCCCAAAACCCCTAATAAAATAAAATAGACAAAAGGAAATCAACTTCAAAATACCTTAACATCATCAGCAAAGCCAATCCTTAAAAGCGTAACACAAAGTAAACAAGAAAAACATCCAAGAATGAAACAGTTTGGCTCAACCGTGCAAGCGCTAGACCAAATAAAGGGGTATCAGACCCGGCATGGCTGCAAACATGCTGTCCTGGTGCCCCACCAAGATCTGGGTCAATATCAACCTTCACAATTCAGCAACTTGTTGTCGTTGCAAAGTAATAAATGCACAAACATAATAATATTTTCATCACCAACAACAAACTCAAAATGGGCCCGCAAACAAGTATGTGATATAAATAATCACCCACGCTAATATAACACACTAATATAATAATATGTATAAAAGATTATGCAACCCGCCATGGCTGCAAGCACAACTTGGTACTGCCCTGCCAAATTACATGTCGACTTTTGCGAACAATAAACATATAACGGGCCATGCTTACCTAGTATAGGAAGCGTAAGAAAGATGCAAGTCACCATCAGCAAAGCATAAAGAAAAGATAGCCAAAAGAAAATAATATTGATCAATAAAGCACCCTTACGGCACCACCATGACCTACAACGGCTGCAAACACAATGCCGTAATTCCCCGCCGAGATATTGGCCAGTTTGACCACTCGTAACAAACATATGAAAATGCAACGCAACATCAACAAATCATTAACAAAAGTTATTCAACCCTCCATGGCTGTAAACGCAACCTTATGCTGCCACGCCAAGATATGGGTGCATTTCACCATAATTGATCCAACAACTAATTAGAGTTACAACCTAAACTAATCACAAACAACATCAACATAAGATACTTACATTAACCACCCCAAAAAGAGACGTGTCGGCTCCAAACACGATGTCGTGATGCCCGGCCAAGCCACACATCGCTTTCAAACGCCACACAAAGGGTAAGCAAATGCAATGCAAAGTCAATAAAGCCTTAACAAAGGTAATTTAACCTGCCATTTCTACAAACAGGATCTAGTGATGCCCTGGCAAGACACATGTCAATTTTAACCATCACAATGCAACAACCTACCGTGGTTGCAAAATGCAAGGCTTACAATTAAGTTCAAATAACTTGATAAGCAACACGGACTAAAACATGCAAACACATACAACAATAACAACATAAATCAGAGCCAAAAAACCCCTAATCAAATAAAATAGACAAAACGATCCACCTTTCAAAATCCCCAAAACCAAAGACGATCAGAGTTGCATGTGACACAACTCATCATTCAAAAACCCCAAAATTAAACCCTATCAAAGTTGCATGTGGTTCTAAGCAGGCATTCAATTAAAGACAACATAACATCAAAAACCTACAGGATGTTTACAATTATCTATCGACACATTAATTAACAAAGAATCGACATCTAACATAAAGCTTACCGATTATGCATCAATTAGAAAATGGATTGAGGTTTAATATAGTAGTATAATTTTCTGGCGAGATGCAAAAACAGAAACCACAATAAAGCGCACACCATATATACCCCCATCAGGAGTAGAATACAGCTGGCGCCTATGCATAAAAAACCTAGAAGCTGTGAGTAAAGTGGGAGAGGGTGAGTGAAGTGATATATATATATATATATATATATATATATATATATATATACGTATATATATATATATATATATATATGTATCTATATATATATATATGTATGTATATATATATGTATATGTATATGTATATGTATATATGTATATATGTATATAGTTCTGTGTTCGTGTGGTAAACACTTTAAAGTGTAATACAATAGGCACCAATAAGAAGGTGACAAGTGTCCATTATATTTAAAAGAAAATGAAAATAAAACTAAATTGCTAAAAACACTATAAGAGGGCATTGGAGTAATTTGCTTCTATCCCGTACTAAATAACCTAACATATACTCCCATCTCATAAATTAAAATGCCCCCACCCTTATTTCTCTCTTACCCACAGATCTGCAAATCCACATTCTTCTCTAAAACTTCTTGTTTTCTAAAATCGTCCGTCCAACATATTTCGATTTCGTATCTGTTTTCACAACAACATACTCGGCGACCCCCTATTTTATATAACTGATTTTCGGCGTTAGATATGTCAAGAGCCACTCATGACATAATCAGTTGCTATCTTAGTCGTTTTCAGATCTTTAACCGACGACAACCATACTCGTTTTCAGATCTGTAACTGGCGAAACCATGGTTCGACTCGTGGGAACCCAAATACGATAACCATGGATCTTCATGAACACCACAATGTATCAGTTTATTGGCAAACACTAGTTTCACGAAGCGCTTGTGTATCAGTTTTTGGCCGATTCGGTTTCGTTTTTTCCGGGTTTAAAACCGTGATATTTCTGGTTCATGGTTGTGATGTTAGAGACATGTTTATATAATTGATTTGGGTTTTGTTAAATTAATATTGTATCACTAAGATATTTTTTTGTCAGTATATATCACTTAATTGTATATGGGTTGGTAATGACTTTGTGCAGTGCTTTATAGCAAAAAACAATTGTCATTTTGAGGTTTCTAGTAGTTTTAAGATTTTGTTTGATTGTGAGTTTTGAACTTTAACCTTACGTTCAGATCGTAAAGGTATAGCAGACGATGTGTGCCAGTTGTTAATACTAGTTGCCATATTGTGTATTAATATTTTAATATTCTAAATGTATTTGTGATTGATGTTTGGCTGATGTATACCAATATACATGACACAAATTTTGCAAAAAATATAAGACAACTTGGACTAAATCATTTGTTAAACTTGTGTTAAAAAATTAATATTTTATGTACCAATGACAAAAATTAAAATAAAAAGATTAAACAAGATATTTGAGATCTTTTCTATAAAAATTAGTGTAGTAAAATATATATTAGTGGTGTTTAAGTGGTGTGTCACTTACTTGACGATTGTGGTGTATATAGTTTAATGATGTGTCAGATGGAGTAATATATATGTGTCACTTGATGTAATTATATAAACAAATCAATAAAATTTATAAGAAAAAGAAAGTCATAAATTTTATGAATATTATGTCCATATTTATAGAAAAACTAAAAATTACGTCAAAAGAGGTATATAGTGCGCTAAGAAAAACCGACCAACTGAAAATTACATGCATGTTTATAGCAAAATTTTGTGGTTTATATGGCTTTATTAGATTGGTACATAATGCCATTAGTTTTTTATTTTATTACAATTAAGCCACTCATCTAACTTAATTAGATTTTAATCTATCAAGCTTGATCCATTGGTCTACAAGTGTACCTTATATTTACTACTTTAAGGTGTACACCACAATAACGCCTCCCTATGTATATATGTATATATGTATATATGTAGATCAAAGTTTCTCAAAGCAAAGCGATACCAATTGATTCTATGTTATTATTCCGCTGTGCAAGTTATAACCACGTAGATCGTTATTAAGACTCTACAATTGGTATCAGAGCTTTAGCCTCAAATCTATATGATTAGTATAGATTGTGTTACCACCTGTAACAGGAATTAAGAAAAATATCAAAACAAGAAAAAAAAAATAAAGAAAAAAAAAGAGATAAAAAAAGAATCTGAAAAAACCAAAAAAAATAAATAAATAAAAATAAAAGAACAAAAAAGACAAATAAAAAAAAAGTATAATAAAAACCAAAACAAAAAAGAATAAAAAATACAAAAGAAAAAAACACAAAAAAAAAAAAAAAAAAAAAATAAGCTAAAACAAAATAAAAACCCAAAGTCCCCCCCCCCCCGCCACTCCCACGCCCCTCGCCCCCCCCCCCCCCTACACCCCCCCCCCCCAATCTCCAAACCACCTACCCCCCCCCCTCCCAGCCCCCGCCAACAACCCCCCGCCCCCCCCTCCCCCCCACCCCCCAGCCCCCACCCCAATGCCCCCACCACCCATCTGCCCCCTCACCTTATCCCACACCCCCCCACCCCCCCACCCCGGGCACTACCGCCCAAACCCCTCATCCACCTACATCAACTCGATAACCACTACCCCTCCCGCCCCCCCCCCCCCCCGCACCATCACCCCCCCCCCTGCACCCTCACCCCCCCACCCAACAAACCCCGCACCCGCTGACTGCGACCCCCACCCCGTCCCCCCCCACTCCCGCCTCCTGAACCCCCCCCTTAACCCCCCCCCCGACCCCTCCCTCCCCCCCCCCCCCCCGCCGTGCACGCCCCCCGCTCCCGCACCCACCCCCCCTCCGTCTCTCCGCCCCGTCCATCGCCCCCCCACCCCCCCCCTCCCCCCCTCCCCTCCGACCTCCCCCCCCCCACCTTCTCCTTCCCCCAACCAACCCAACCGTCACACCCCCCCCCCCCACACTGCGCCAACCAACACCAAATGCGTCACCCCACCCCCCCTTAAAAACACATACCCCACCCCCAAATACATCAGGCACCACCCCCACATAACATGCATCACACAACAAACGCTCTCCACCTGCCAACCCCCGGCCTAACCCCACCCGCACCCCTCCCTACCATACAAAACCCCAACCTCCCACTCAACAGAAAGCTTTATCAACTTAAGTAGATCCTTATCACATTATGCTCTCCTATGCCCCCCTCAAGCCATCATACTCCACCCGCATGACGCAAAATCACTCACCCAGCTATAAGTCCATAAGATTCAATCTATATAAATATTGTCTACATCAAAATCTAGAATCCCCACCAATCTTTCCCTAATAGATGATGACAAACCAAACAAAGTCCCGTGTACGGACTTCATCATAAACCAAACTTCCCTGAAGTTGAGATGTAATCATCTCCCAGTAATGAAACAAAACTTCCCTTAAGTAGATTTATCCTTTGATACCAAGCCACACAGCCAAGGATCTACAAGATGCCAAAATGTACCTGTTAACGCATACTTACCCTTTTTGTCATAATCAATAGGGTCTTCTATAGATTGCAACTTAGTGATCAAACAACTACAAAATCATGAAACTACAACTACAAATCAACCTCCATACTTCAAATTTCCCACCATTACACAAAATAAAAAAATGAATCCGAGTAGTAGAAATATAAACTAGCAGTAGTAATAATGATTAGCAGTAGTAACAACCTTTACCTCAATGACGCATGTAAATGGTTCAATATTTTAACATTAAGCTTTCCCTGAAACCCATATGTTAACCATCTATTGAATCTTTAATTCTGTAGGCTCTATGTAATGATTACTGATGAAGAAAACTAAGTATAACAAACTTGATGTAGAAGTAGAATAACCCAAACTTATGTCTTATGTCTTGTACTATCTACGTGACTCTAAACTTATAAATAAATCTGTGAAATATAAGTAGACCGCAACCTCTGGAAAAAAATCCTCATCTTTTATAAGACACAAAACTAAATTGATTAGCAAATGTGGCGAATTGAGCACCATAAGATAGTATCCCACACATTGCTAGATTTTTGACAAGTCTTCGACATGCAGACGCATAGACGTAAGCACGAACAAGTTACCTCCAAATGTTGTAAGCCATTTGAGATATGATAAGAACACAAACCCAAATAATTCCACTTCACCGTCAAATAAGTGATAAACAACCTTCTTCGTAACCAATTAATTCCAAGAAATCCAAAAACGAGCCTTTTAAACTTTTAAGAACATTTAAAACCAAACCAAAAAATTTCTTCCTGTGTGTGTCATCCGATAACCAAAACCATGAACTGTCCAATATCTGATGATACTAGCAGTAATAATATCATCAAGCAGTATTAACTCTCTTTAAACCCAATGCTAGCAGTACTAACGAACAGTATTAACATTTGACTTACTACTGTTGTAGAAAAACAAGTCAGCAGTATTAAATCTTCCCCTTAAACCAAGTAGTACTATCAAACACAAAGCAGTACTAACGTTGGTTTAAGTCCAACAGTAGTAACTGCTAAACCTAGCAGTACTAATACACATGAATTAAATCACAGCAGCATAAACCATGTAGTTGAGCAACATTAAGTCTTTTAAGCCCAATAGGAGAAGTAAGCCACTAATTAGGTTTCCAAGACCTTAACATGTACAGCTGCTTTCTTTCTTCTTTAATAGCACTAATCCAGTAGCATAAAAACTCATCTTTGAACTCAAACAAAGCAAGCTTCCTTTGGTAGTACAAAGTGAAAACAGGCAGCACTAACACATAACTAGCAATACTAACCAAAGACAGCAGTACTAGCGTATAACGAGCAGTATTAACGAGTACTAACAACAGTATTAAGTGTATATTGGCAGTTTTGATCAAAATCGTTAGCAGCATTAATTTACACATTGACTTACCAATGACTACCATAATCATGAAGTATTCAATAAGATCGCATCCATATCCAACAGCATCACCGCCAAACACGAACCAGAAAACCTTTTTATGGACAACAGCACAATATGTGACGACCTTGGCCCACAAATCCGTCACAAATTAGCATTAATACCTGTTGTTTCAACTTGTATCCCATGAGACCTGCTTCTTTATCACTTATTGCGAAACCCTAGATGATTTGACTCCTTTGAATCGATTCAGACCCTTATTCGGTTTTTGTAAACCCCACGCTTCTTTGATCTCCTTGTGTCTTCTGATTTCTTGTCGTGATGTAACAATATTAACCAAAACGAACCAAGAACATCCAGATCTAAGAATCATATAATGAAACGCATCAAATACATGAGATCTTTATTATTAAAACCGAAAACCATACCTTCATCTTCACCGAATTTGCTCTTTACCGAAAATCATAAACATTACCGAATTTCGCTTATAGCCAAAATAGAAAATTCAAACCTTCTTTTTCTTCAAACATTCGACACTAAAAAACTTGTAAACCCTAGATCAAGAGCCCCATGGCTCTGATACCAATTGTGAAAGTCTAAAGAATCGTTTAAGCTCAGATTGTTTAGATCTTATATCTAGGATAAACAATAACAATGATAACAATTATGCAGCGGAATATAATGAAGACAATTGTTATTGAACAATGTTTTATTACCATACGTTTCCACCAAGCCCCAATTCTATATGATCAGTATAGAACGGTTACCACCTGTAACAGGGATCAAAGATCCTTGAGGCTACATACACCAACTAGACGTCTACATTGATCCAGTGTACACACACACACGTTTTTCTGGATGCTAAACTACACGACCTAATGTCTCTTTATATAGTAGAGATCATCTAGGTTTACAAAGGATAAGAACAAATATAATTAGGAAACAAATAATATCTTCCTAACTTTTATCTTTATCTTCTATATCTTTTATCTTCTTAAGGAGATCTTTTAGAATCTTCAAAATCTTCCATCTTTTGAAGAATTCCAGCTTTGCGTTTAAGTCCTTCTTGTTTCATTCTTTTATTTATTTTGTCTCATCAAATCAATAATTCCCAACAATCTTCCCCTATTTGATGATGACAAAACAAACAAAGTCGTGTACGAACTTCATCATAAAGCCAAAGCTTCCCCTGAAGTTGAGATGTAATCATCTCCCTGAATGAAACAAAACTTCCCCTTAAGTAGATTTCCTTTGTACCATGCCACACCAAGGATCTATAAGTTGCAACCTGTTAATATTTCTTCCCCTTTTTGTCATAATCCAATAGGGGACATATGAATATAAGCAACTTTGATCTTGACCACTACAAACCAATATCACACTTCTAATCCAAGCCTTCTAACTCCTCAAATTACCCACCATTAAGCACAATAAGAAAAATGAACTTGAGTAGTAGAAACTCACACTAGCAGTAGTAATAATGACTAGCAGTAGTAAAAACCTTCACCTCAATGCCACATGTAAATGGTTAAACATTTTAACAATAAGCTTCCCCTGAAACCCATATGTTAACCATTTCTTGAATCTTCAATTCTGTAGGCTCTATGTAATGATCACTGATGAAGAAAACTAAGTATAACCAACTTGATGATATATAATATACCACTATCTTATAATATATAATGATATATTATATATATAGGATATATGTATATATAAATATGTATATAATATCTACCCATAATACATATATATATATACATATAATATATATATATAATACATATTTATATATATATACATATATATATATATATACATATATATATATATATATATATATAGTGTGAGGTTCTTTTTAGAATCAAATAAATGTACAGAACTACGAGAACCAATCCAATCCTTTCATTTTTTGATCAATGGTTGAAATGAGATGTGGCATAAATGTAAATACCATGAAAGTTCATGTATCATTTTTAAAAGGATGGAGGGATAATAATGTAATTTTGCATTAAACATCTCAAATACCGTCCCTTACTTCTTAGGATATTACTAATAAAAGGAACAAATAATGAAAAATCAAAGGATATTCTTCTCTTAAATCTCATAGATCTCATTAACACTCTCGATCTAAACATCTCTGCTTTTCTCCCTCCCAAATCATTTTCATGGTCGAACTTTAGGTTTGTTCAATTACTTTCAAGATCGACGACTCTTTTTATGTTTTTTTAGTGTTGAACCAACTAGTGATTAGGATTTGTAAATTAATTTAGATTTGTTTATGTGTTATGTTTTTGTGTCGTGATATCATGATACATGGAGAAAACAAAATTGATGTTGTGTATCTTGGATCTTAAAAGTTAGTTGTATAAATCTCGTGGTACTTTGAATGGCTTTAATTTAATTACAGTAGTAATTTTCTATTTGTTCTTTTTTTGGTTTTGTTGTGATATGGTTGACTAATAAATCAATTGTAATAGTTTATTTATCAAGGCGGGGATGATGATAGACACAATGAAAATCGTTTTTGATTTTTGAATTATATTTGTTTTTTGTCTATTGGTTTATTTTCAATTATTTTGTAGTATCTATGTCAATGATGAACAAATTTTTGTGCACATGTACACGATTTAAGGTTGGAATTTTTTCTTTGTTATTGCAATTCCCTTCATTTATATAAACTTTGTGTTATGCAATAACATTGGTTATTTGATTTTGGGCTTGCTTTATTCTTCATATTATAGTCTAATCCATTTATAAATCATTTATCATCTGACTTAAACGATATCATACTTTGATTATGAGCTTATGTGCATATGTGTTCTGCTTTTTCATTTTTCTATTAATTTGATTCTAACAGTTAGATGCGCTATCTCATTATGATAACTTAAGATCGTCTAGTTATTTTTGTTTATTATTTTGGTAATTTTAGATATCTAGTTTAGGTTACATGATGTTCATATTATTAAAGATACATGTGCATATGTTTGTCCAAATGTTCGAGTCTAGTGTTATTAGAAAAATGCATGTGCATGTTTTCCTTTAACTTTTTTATTTTTTGAAACACATATTTTCCAGAGGTTAGCGATGTATTTGGCTATCATCTAATTATTTTTTTAATCTTGGTGAAACAGATTATACAATATGATGGAGATGATAAATGTGTATTATGAAGACCACTATGCACACGTGGTACTCGCAAACACCCTGAAGATGAACACGATGAAGACTTTAATGCATGTATGCATATTGATGAACATAAGAGCACACATGCATCCTACAAAATAATGATGTGGACTACATAAACACCCATGAGGTTCTCGTTTTTCTTATAATTTTCTTTTCATATAATTCAATTTTTAATATATATTGTGTAAGATGGACTAGCTTATATAAAGTGATACCAGTCGTTCGCATATATACGCACTTGTATTTTTATTCATTAGTTGTTTAAGAGATAATGCACGTGTAATTATATTATTATTGATTGCTTCTGGTTACAGGTGATGAGCAATATGAAGAGTGCACGTGTGTTTTATACAAACTATTTAGCGAGAAGATGGTTATGATAAAAAAGTAAAGACACAAGTGCATGCAGTAGATACAAGTGCACATAAACTAACTTGAGTGCGTATATACAAGGGCGTATGGATGAACTCAAATGCACATATACATACCAAGAAATCAAGAATCTCTAATGAGGGAGAATACATATGCATATACGGCAACACCATTTTGGTTTTATTAAATATTAGTAGACACGTCTAAACTTTTATTTATTAGTTACTTGTAGAATTTTCTATTTGAATTGTATATCACGTGATATTAGATTTTGTGTATAATGTTTATGTTTTGAATTGTATACAGTATATGTAAAATATTTATGTTTGCCATTCTATGCATTTGTGTAAATATTTATGACCAAAACACATTATACGTTTAAGCAATTGAACACTAAAAACGTATATAAAATTAGATTATCTAAAAAAACACATATACACCTTACCTTTTTTATACTAGAGATGCTGAATTTTTTTTTTAAAAAAATTCCTAAAATTTT
>BQNB010203732.1:0-10743 GCA_026074375.1 Tanacetum coccineum | reverse complement strand
TTGACAAAAACTGCCAAAAATGGACTTTTCATTTATTTTAGAACTGAATAGCCAGGGTGATAATACATGACTTAAATAAGCATATGAAACTAAAATGGGCCTCAAAAGACAAACGGGCCGAAAACTATACTAAAAACAAAAGTCTAAAAAATCAGAAAAACACAAAAATGCAAATAACTCCTAAAATATAGTGTTTCGGGGGTCAAAATTCCTGGGCCTGAAACGGATTATCTGAGCCCAAGTTATGTCCTTTTGAATAAAGGGCCTTTCTTCACACGATCTTAGGCCTCCAGAAACAAAATGGCCCGTTCTTCAATACTTGGGTCTGCATCACAAGCATTTGTGGAAACAATGATAACGCGACTATGCACACCGACGGTTTTATCTGACTTTTGAATGCAAGCACCAACTTGGTCAATGTCACTGTTTCCGGTACGCAACTTTGAACTTCTTAATGTTTAATACCGTGTGCCTTATGAGTTATGATATATGAAGACTCAGAGAGAGTTGAGTTGCGCGTCTCACTCCTGCATAACATCTAGCAGAAAAACAAGGGTTGGAAAATGCTAATTTGAGTCATGCAACATAAATCACTATCTTGAAGGTTATGGTGGATATATGGAGCAAGATATGTTTGTGGAGTCTGATAGAACTCCTTAAATCGTTTAAGCTTAGTTTGTTTAGAACTTATATCTAGGATTAACAATAACAATGATAACAATATGCACAACGGAATTAAATAAAGAACATCAATGTTATTTGAACAAGGTTTTATTACCAAACGTTTCCACCAAGCCTCAAATCTATATGATCAGTATAGATCGGTTACCACCTGTAACAGGGATTAAGGAAACCTTAATTACCTTGAGGCTACACCACACAAACTAGACGTCTACATTGATCCAGTATACAAACACACATATTTTTTTAGATACTAAAACTATGTGTCTATGATCTCTTTATATAGAGAGATCATGACTTACAAAGGAAGTTAACATAAAGATATAAACAAGTAAATCTTTTAAACATTAAGAAATATCTTCTGTTATCTTTATCTTCTTAAGGAGATCTTCCAGAATCTTCATCTTTTGATATCTTTGACCAAATCTTCCATAATTCTCCACCAGCTTGTAAAATTCTTTAATGACGATTCTGATTCTTTTATTTATTTTGTCTCATCAAATCAAGAATCCCAACAATCTTCCCCTATTTGATGATGACAAAACAAACAAAGTCGTGTACGAACTTCATCATAAAGCCAAAGCTTCCCCTGAAGTTGAGATGTAATCATCTCCCTGAATGAAACAAAACTTCCCCTTAAGTAGATTTCCTTTGTACCATGCCACACCAAGGATCTATAAGTTGCCAAAATAAACTTGTTAAATCTTCTTTCCTCCCTTTTGTAATTATAAAATAGGGGGTCTTTGTAGGATATGCAACTTGGTTTAAACAACTCAAACCTTATACATACAATTACAATCCAGCTATGCAATACTCCAAAAAACACGCCATTACGAAGCATAATACGTAATATTGACTCTGGAATCAGTAGATAGAAAAACATTATTAGCTTTGAGTAGTATTTAAGATCAGCTAGTAAGAGTTATAAGTTTTTAGAGAGTTAGAGTAAGTAGGTTAAACGAATCACTTACCCTCAAGTGGTGCATGTAAATGGTTAAACATTTTTTACAATATGGCTTCCCCTAAATAACCCATTATGTTAACCATTTTGTTAAATCTTCAATGATGTAGGCTTCTCTTGTTAAGGATTTGTGTTGATGTAAACTAAGTTTTATCACTTTCTTGAGGCGGATGTAGTTCAACAATAAATTGTTCTAGTCTTACATCTTGTACTATCCAACGTGACTTCAAAACGTACCCAAAACCATATGTATAAGGAGATCCGCAATTCTATTACAATTATCCTCATCTTATATGAGGCACATAACCAAAGTGATAGCTAATATGTGTGAATTGTGCACCATAAAAAAATCACACACCTTTGCTAGATTTGTAAAATCTTCGTCCACATCTATTTCTAAGGCTGATAAATGTACCTCCTGCTAAATATGGTATGATAAAACAACTAAACCTAATTAATTTCAACTTCTAACGTTAAATCTAGTGATGAAACAATTATTCTTTGTATACAAATCTTCAATTAGACCCAAAAATAGTAGCCTTTGAATCGTTTATGAACATTTATAATCATAACTGTTTGCGTCCCCTTTTAACCAAGCAACAAGTAAGAGTGTGTTAGTAATCCAAGAGTAGAATTCTTATATATTCTATGGCAGTATTTATATACTTTACGTGCAGACATCTAACCTTGGTTTTTGTCCTTATCAGGTTGTAATTGCTGTTAATTTTTGCTCCCAAGCAGCTGAAACTTAATACTGGACAAGCATTACAAATAATATACTGCAGTATTAATTCATACTAAACAAAACTAGTATAAATTGGAAGCTTAACCTTAAAGTGTCAGCTTCAATAACTTGAAACTGGCATGAGAGTATTAAACGTTCATTGGCAAGGAAGCATCATAACTATACTTAGCAGCATCACATATCCTTCAAAGATAAGGTAGGCAGTATGATATGCCATTGGCTGTTTAAACATACTAATTGCAGTTCTATTGTATGTAGAACAATTCTTAAGTACTCATTAGCTGTACTATGTATAAACGCTGGCAGAGTAGTTACATAATCTTATTAGCCAGCAAGTTCATTAGTTATTCCATTTTAAATCATAAGCTTGTGTACTATTTTGTCATGGGATGTTGCTTTGTAATTTAAATCATTGTTGTGGCCGGCGTAGAGTCCGTAGCTTTTACTAGTATAAATTTTCAGCTTGACCTATTGCCTGCTAAGTATTTAAATTAGACTAGATGCAAGTAGTAAGTACTATTCAACAAACCAGCAATCTTAACCAAGGACTGCAGTATGTACTAACAATATATGTATCGTTGGTGACGTCATTGACAACAGTTGAAACGATGGATAGCACAGTAGTAATAAACATAATATCGTACTTTTTTAAGGATCTTTTTTTAAGTATACAGACGCCTCCTCTTTTAGCGGACAATTTTCTGTCAACAAACTGTCATTAATTCTTCATTTCTCATCAACTTGCTAATGATTCTTTTCATAGCATTAAGTTCCCAAAAAAGAAAACTCTTGATTTTGTAACCAAGAAGAATCCACAATCAGAACCATCTAGAGGTCACGAAACCAATCAACTTTAATTTGTGAACAACTTCCTGATGATATCGATTTTGGGTTGTGAAAATAATCCCTAATATCAAGGATTAACATGATAACCAAGACAGAAAATTCATACCTCTTTTCCTTGTTAGATGCGAACACCAATATCACTTGTAGATCTAGATCATGAGCCCCATGGCTTCTTTGTACCAATTGTGGGAAAACCTAAAGTTCGTTTTTGTAAGCTCTGATGGTTTAGTTCTTTATATATAGGATTATAAACATCAAAGTTAACAATATGCAGCGGTATAATAACAATAAGAACATGATGTTAACTAGGTTTTGTTATTCATAGTTTCCCATCAAAGCCCTTTTCTAGATGATCAATTCTTGAACGGTTATCAATCTAAATGGGATCAAAGATCTTGGGGCTAACACACAAACTTTCTAGGCGGTTCATCTACTTAGAGAGCTCTCCGCCTAGAACTCACACATCACTTTTCTAGTCGACTACATTTTTCTGTGTATAGAAAACTATGTGGCTATTGATCTCTTTTTATAGGGGGAGAGTTCAAGACTTACAGAGGAAGGATTAAACATCTAGACAGTATATCCTTTTAAATAATATAGAAGAATTTCTTTGATATCTTTATATTCTTAAGAGAGATCTTCCAGATTCTACATATTCTCCACCAGCTTGTTAGATTTCTTTAATAATATATGATAGTCCTTTTTTTCTTTCTTTTATTTTACTTTGTCTCATCAAATCAAGAATCCCAACACATGGGACTCTGGTATCTGATGGATTCTGGCCAGATGTCTTGATACTTATAAAAGCAGTTCTAGAGGAATATAGTTCCTAGGTGATAAGTAGTCAGCTGGATGTCAAAGAAGCAAGACTGTATTGCAATGTCATTAGCAGAATTGTCGTGTACGTGGTCATTAATTCTATTAATGGTGCTCAAGTAATTGTGGATCATGAGGACACAGATTAAGGATTATGCGGCTGGAATATAACAAAATTCCATTGTATTGCGACTCTCTAGTCTGCCATTAGCAATTCTCATGCAACCTCGTTGCAGCTCTCCCGTACCAAGCACATCCATACTCGATATCTTTTATCAAGGAACAGCGTTGATATTAGTATAATGGATTTGTACTTTTGTCAGAACTGTATTAACCAGTTAGCTGTTATGTTACTAAATGCCTTACACGAAGATTGATTTCAGTATTTGTCAGATGAAATTGGTATGGATATTTGACTACCAGCAGAACTGGAGGTTTTCAGCAATTGAATCTGCTTGATATATTGTTTAAACATCGACTTGTAAAATATTTTTGAATGTGATAAATAGCAAATTACTAAAATATTATAACCTATTAAAACAAATTACCAAAATAATATAAAATTTAAAAAGGAAAAATACAAAATTAGTAAAATCAGAATATTTTCAAAAAAAAGATTATCTGCTACGACATTGTCTTATTGGAAATCGATATATTTACGTTACATTGGAAATGTCGATTAATATTGACATGGGCGTTTATGTAAATGTAGTTTGAAGCTTGAGTTCTAATGCTTTCATTAATAACTTGTCATTTCTTTATATTCTGAATGACTGGTAATTGCTCTCAGATTTGCAACTTTGGTCCCGGAACGACAAAGGTGAGTTACGTTTTCAGTGCCACTTATTGTCCTTAGCGTTAGAAAGAGAAGTCTTCGAACTTGAGGCTTTTTTAAATTGTTATTACGCAATTTTTTCAAGGATTTCTCAATGACAATTCAAAATCTTTCAAAATTATGTATTCAACATTCCATCCCTCATAAAAGTTTTACAAGACAATTCTTCTACATTTGGTGTCATTTTCAAAATGAGTCAATGTTTGAGGGGGAGTTTTTCGAAAAATAAAGTGTTAATGATTTTGGATACATCATCTCACGACAATTCTTATGTATTCAAAACATTATCAAAAGTCTCTTAATAACAAATTATTAACAATGACATACACTACATTAGAATATTTGTTAAGAGGTTGAGGCAGTATACGTTAGGTATCATTTTATATATCTCACCCTTAATTTTATATTCATTTTACAACTTTGTATCATTTTTTTAATGTCAAACATATGTAAAATTGAGGGGAAGTAAGAAGAAAAAGTTCCACATTATCATGCTGAAACACTTTCTACCCATGGCTTTTTCAAGACAAATTTTAAATCACATAGTATTTCAAAGACTAAGTAAATTAGTATTTAAAATAAGGGGAGAAATGTCATTAAAATGTGATCTTGAAAATAATAAGTGATCTAAATGACTCAAAAAGCTTTATATTTTTCGAAAAAGGTTTTATGGTTATGATCTTATACCCAACAACATCTTAATTCATGACAATTCTAAAGTCATAAGGTGGTTAGGTTATGTACTAGTCCTATGATCCAACCGAATAACCAGTGGGAATCTACCAAACGGACACTCCGTTAGTTAGAAATACGGCATTCCTTGGTATGATTGCGAGATGGAATTGTGAATAAAGGGAATATGCGACATAAGTTGACTCTAACAACTGGAACAATCACAACAAGGCATTAGTAATGACGTCTTGGTAAGCATTGAAGGGGTTAAAGAATTGATGCGGTCGTCATAGAACTTCTACACAAAGTTTTACAACTCCTTAGGAAGGAGTTACCTACGTTTATGTAGTTGTTATTGGCAAAAGACTAGTGGGTTTTTTTCATTATTTAGGAGAATAGGTTGGGTAGGCCGTGTCATCGGTCTAACTGTATTTTGGGAGTGGGATCGAGTAGCTAATTTTTTTGTTTTATTATGTTATGATTAGGATGGTTTAGCATTTGGTTGAGTGTTTGGGTTGTTGATATAAATGTACTTTATCTATTGTATATTATTCCTAAATACGTTAGGGTGATAACTTTTGATGTAGTTTTGTTAGTGTATTATTCTGGCTTTTCTTAGCAGATGGCTTCTCCGTGCCATTGTGTTACATATTGTGATGATTTGTGTAGTTTTTCATAGTTTAAGACGGATTTTTTACGAACCCGCCGTCTATTTATTATTCGTTAGGGTATATCGCCATATGTAATTTGGGATTAGTTATGAAAAGGACTAGTACATGGCCCCTAAGTTTAAGAGTATTATTTAAAATGGTGGCAATTGGTGAAAATATTCTTTATAGAGGGATCAACCTTATAAGGGGGTAGGTAGTTAGTATGAAGGATGGTTACCTGTGGGTTTCCATGTCTAAAGCCGATCGCGATCATTCATCGGACATGATAGCATCAGTAAGTGGATCTTCATATCCGTCGCGGGAATTGCATTATAAGAAAATATAAAGGAGGGTTTAGCCTTGCATGTTATAATGAATGCACCATACAAGAAGAAGAAGATATAATAAATCACACTTAACACTAGATATATTGTTGATTAGTGATAAATAACCTATACTTGAAATTTATAACATGGATTCCATTGGTAGTACATTGGGTTTTGAGGCCTTTTAAAAAAGACATAGGAGATGTACAAAAGCTAGGGTTCATCTCCCTAAATGTTATACAAAGGTACAAACTTAATACACTAATAATAATTTTGCTTTATATAGATGCTACTAAAAAGCTGATTCTCTGACGACAGTCGCCTGAAGTAATGATGCCGTTGCTGTATGTTGTGACGCGTTTCCTGGCTCTGAGTGAATAATTACTTCAGGGGTTTGGTGGTTGAGTCGTTTATGTCTTGTACTTGTTTATTCTCCCCAATATTGTGCCAAGTCACTTGTATTTCCTCCCACCAAATGCCACCCAAGTGCTAAAAAACTGAAAATAAGAATGATTAAGTACATATTCTGGGCATACTTGCATTCTTTAGTGGGTTAAATGACATGAAATAGTATATAAAATGGACAAACCTCAATCAAATACCCCCTACAATTGGGATTTAATTTATCCTCCAAGCAAATGGGCTTTGTACCCTAGGATCAATTAGCTCATTATTTAGGGTCATTTAACCTACTCTTTTAAAAGTATTTTAAACACAACCTTCTAAAACTCGTATTAAAAGCACATAATAGCATATTCTAGCCTCCTTACATAAGTGTTTGACGGGGAATTCTCTCTTTCTCTCGGGGTTGTATAATAAATTATAACATAATAAGGATACAGATAATCACACACTCTATTACCTGTCATAGATTTATGATTTACCATAGGTTGGTAAAGGATCAAACCTCCATGCTAGGCGCCTAAGCATTATTCATTACTTTTCCAAGAGGTATTTTTTGGGTTTGTGGGGTGTAGGTGTAAGAAAAAGTAATGGATATGGAAATCGGATGGGATAATTTGGGTGTGACTTTGGATGAATATTGGAGTGAAAGGGTTAGCACAATTTTTGTATATGATTACACGGTGGTTTTGGTTGGCTCAGCCATAAATACTCGGTACAAAATATACAACTCTACTAACTTACTTTAATCTATGTTTCTTTTTTTCTTTTCTTGACTCTAATATAAACATAGACGCTAATTAATTATACGAATACAAGCTGGTTTGGTTGCTCGGACGAAGATATACAAACTCTACACAACTCTACATCAATCTTTTTCTTTTTCTTTTCTATTTTTTTAATAACATAATACATCATAACTTAGGGTTTATAACACGTACCCCTACACTTGAGATTTTACATGCTCGATATTTACAATCTAAAATGACCCGTATTTAGGTGGATCAACATAACATGGAGATCATTTGAAAAACATATGGGGGATTAAATTAACTTTTCTTCCCCATTCTTCTGCGAAATAAATACTACCATGAATCTTAATCGTCCCAAAACTGTATTTACATGGATAAGGACTTAGCAACCGTGTACTCAAAATAATTAACTTGGGTTAACACAATAATGTACTAAAAGCGAGTACATACAAGGTAGGCTAAGGCGATTTGGGTGTAACGATTGGTTTAAGGGTGACAATGTTATTCATTAATAGTCCGGCTTAACCATAAAATTACGAGAACCGTAAAAAGGATAGGCTCAGAGAGTTGTATTAGGGGTATCCTGCACTAAAAATGAGTGCATGGCAAGGGTGTGGGTTAGTTATATGATCGGTGTGACCATCATAACAATTACAGGTTTAAAACATGGGTTAATCCTAATGCCTCTTATCAAGCAAATTCTAATACTTACTATGCGGTCTCGGGATGCATCACAAAAACAAGTTCTAGAATTTAATATACTACCGGTACACTCATATAGTTTAATACCGATCTCAATGCTCCAGAAAAGGCGACAAAGACCACACTTACACATCCGTAACGACGGAATAGACACATATGACTGCTCACTCCTTAACTCGAGAAAGCTAAAGGTATAAACTATCTTGGTCAATAATAGATACCCGAATTCCTAAATAACTAAAGGCGAACCTCACATTTTTGGGGTGGAATTCTAAGGGTTTTTGTGCTAGTTATACACATTCCTATCCATGAGACGCTATTAATACTCGGTTTTTGTCGGTGTGTGTCATAAAAAATTTAAAATTTGGGTCAAAATTACCTTTTTATGCTATGTTTTGATATATTACCCATCATTTTAAGGACAAAGCAAATGGAAAATGAAAGAATAGTTTCTAAGGATTATTTCCCCCTACACTTAAGTTGAACATTGTCCCCAACGTTCTATAGTAGTACCCGTAAAAACAAATAAAAGGAAAATAAAACAAGTAAAAGAAACTAGTACTCCCCTGGTTTGCTCAATAATGGAGAAGAAAATGCGATAACTGGTTAAATCGTCCTCTAAGAATCATCCAATGAAATTTACTAAGAACTTCCAAGTTTCTTCTCATCAAATATAACCTGTAATCAAAGACAAAGACAACTACACCAAGCGTAAAATCCACGGGTGAATGATAAATACAACCTCATTAACTAAGTTTAGACTCTATGAAAGCAATAAAGATAGGATGAGAGTAATGTCATAATCATAGGTTTTTTGCAGATTTACAAAAGAATTACACATTTTAGATGTTACACAAGTTATATTTTAAAAATACTTAAACATTTCGAATTTTCTAGTAGCTGGCCTCATGACGCCGTCAGGAATTAACTGAAGTCGTCACAGAGGTCGAGCTGACGGCGTCACGTATAATCTGTGACACCGTCTCCACACTCTATGAAAATTCACTTTTTGTTTTTGACGAAAAATTTCATGTAAGTAATCTTCTAAGTTATTTCCTCTACCAAATACTGCATAAAACCTGAGATTTGACAATACAATCATATGACTCAAAACAAACACACAAGACACACAAGTCACACAAACACACAAGACACACCTAATATGCAAGAAATAAAAGATTGGGTTGCCTCCCAACAAGCGCTTTTTTTGTTTGAGTCGCGAGCCTGACTCTACGCTTATTTGACGCGTATAAGGTGGGTCTCCCCTACACATAAGGTTAAGTGTGGGTGATAGTAGCGATACACACTATTTTGATAGAAGTATGCCACGTGCGGTGAAGATGGTGTATGGATGGTTAAGGGTTTTACAACCTTCATCCTAAAACTACCCAGACTATATGGGTTGATGGGTGGGTCGGTTCCTCTTTTGTCTCCTAGATTTACATCTAAGGGTGAAAAATTGAGTAAAAGTTGATGCTCTAGTTCATCAACACTAGGAAACTCCCTAGAACTAGGAAAGAGGTCATAACTACACGTATTCAAGCCTAAGTCATCAAGTTTCATGTGGTCCAAAGGTTCTACCTCTATCAGGATTCCTATAGTCTCTCTGAAACATTCTGTATTTAAGGTCACTATTTACTCCGAGCTTTATTTCTATTTTCATTTTTAAGCGAGTTATTAATTTTACGTTTACCCGATTTAGTAAGATTTTCTCGTTTTTAGCTTTGCGTAAGCCGTATTTAGGAATCTATTCCGTCTTCGCATCTTAAGTGATTTAATAATCTCATAATATTCCCCGATGATTATAATTTTCCTCATTTACATTTTCCGTTGTGTTTCGCGTTTACGTAAATTCTTGCTAAAACTCGCGTTTTTACCTAAAACATTACCTTTTCTTAATAAAACTTACACTATACTTTAATAAAATACTTATAACTAAAAAATTAAAAAAATATATATTTTTACACCACCCAAGGCCAATGGCCGGTTTGTAGTATACCACACTCAACAACATTTCTCTTTTCTATAAACCTAATTATACTTCTTCATTTTCCATACATGCAAGTTACTTTTCATTTCTCAAGATTTCAAAACCTCTCCACCCTTCTTCTCTTTTAGTTGGCTGCCGATTTTAGCCTCACCACCACCACCATCATACAAAATTTTTCATCTCATTTTTATCCTCCCAACACCATCCATAAGTTGCTTGCCAAGTTTGGTGCAATTTCATGAAGATTTGAAGAAGTTAGGGCTTGTTTTCTTGGGTTTTCTTGAAGCTTTTTGATTGGGGTTTTCTTGGGGAAATTCTTGGTGATATATAGGAAGTTTAGAAGCTTGTTAATCTTGTGGTCTTTG
>BQNB010203730.1:0-10743 GCA_026074375.1 Tanacetum coccineum | reverse complement strand
TACTCGTCGCGATGGTGTATTTTTGGTCGTTTAACGATTTATCGTTTGCTAGATATTTGAGTTTTAAGAAAAATGTGGAAATTGAGTTTTTTTATTATGATGAAAAAATGAGTGGTTAAGATTCACCCATTTGTTCTTTAAGATGACCATGTTCTTTATGGATCTCACCTCATAGATAGATATAGATAGATAGATAAATAGATAAATAAATATAGATATAGATATAGATATAGATATAACAGAAATTGCTAACGGGTGATAAATGTTAACTATAAGGACCGTTATGTAAATACGGAGAAAAGGAAAGTGTGGGAAACCTCCCTTCTTTGCCTAGCCAATTGGTTTCCTAATCTCCAAGAGGAGGTAGGATTGCTTGGCTTGCAAGCCAAAAAATTCACACCCTATATAAAGAGATTAAATGGTTCATTAATTATAATACTTGGAAAAATAAATCCTTAAATCTCTCTTCCTCTCTTTCTCTCCTTTAGGTCGATCGCTACACAAACCCTCAAAGGGTTTCGGGTTATTTTGGTTTGGGTCGATCGAGCATAAGAAACCATAAGGGTTTGGGTTTTGTTGATAGTCAAGAAAAGGATATCGTTTGCTTAATCACTACTAGTACTAGCATACTTAATTGTGTTCTACGAACGTATTGTGTGTGTCGGTATAGAGAGATCTTGATTTAGATCTTCAGTGGTTTTGCGTGTTTATTAGTTTTATACACACGCGTTTATTCAAGATTTATGTTCGTTTGATTTATTGCTAAAAGGTACACATATCTTGATCCTTTGTTAAATACTTTATTCTATACGTGATTTATGACTTCTGTTGCGTACTCGTGTTATTAAGGGTTAATTGATTATAAATTCCAACAGTGGTATCAGAGCCATCGTGTAGAATTTGTAATTACAAAGAACGTAAAATTTGTCAAATTATTAGGGTTCTTGATCGATTTTTTAAGCCCTTTGGGAGTTTTTAATTATAAAGATTGGATCTTTATTTTTGTTAAAATTAATTAGTCGAAACCCTAGGTTGTATGAAATTTTATGTGTTAAAATTTGAAAGTTTAATTGGTTATTTGTTCGCTTTTACTAGTAATTAAATGTTAATTGGTTATCTGTGATAAACACATGCATGTTTATCATGGATCGATATATGATATATGCGTTCTTGATTAATTGTTAATTGTTCGTCATGAAAATCGATGATAAAAATTATAATTGACATAAAAGGTTAAGTTTTTTTAGTTTTCGAATTGTTTGACACCGTCACTAAATTTTTTGTAATATATTCATATTAAGTCAAAACATTCTGAAATTTGAATGGTAGATCCACGACTGAGTAGGCTACAAATTTTTAGTTTACTACAAAAGCTGGGGAAGAACCTAGCTATGTCCTGTTGGGGCCTAAAGTCGACTAAAATTGTTAATTAGCTTTTATGTGCTATGTGGTATATCGATGTATAAGTATATACATAAGGCTTACGCAATCGATTTATTAATATAAGGCTTACGCAACATTCTGAAATATAAGGCTTACGCAATCGATGTATGTGGCCCGATTCATTGGAAGAGGGACGCTTATGTAAGTATATACATAATTTTAAATTATTCGATAAATCATCGTTTATGATTTTCATGAGTTAATAGTTAGTTGTTTATATAAATGTTATGTGTATTAGATGTTTATATTTATTATTTGTTTTTATAAGTTATTCACTTCTGTAAAAACAAAAAGGTTATTAGAAAAGAAAAATATAAACATGACTAATAATATATGAAATAAGATTTGTTATAATCAATTGTTCTTGCGTTGTCTTATGCGTCAATTTGGGTTCGGCTTACATCCGATAATTATGGTTTTTGGGTTTCCCACGACGAGTTTGCAATTACAATTATTATAATTTACTTTTCTAAATTAAAGGGTTACAATTTTATCAGTGATGAAATTTGAAAAAGTACTATATACTTGCAAGGCATATCACTAAGGGTTCGAGGTATCTCGTGGTAAGGCTTAAGGTTTTGCCCTACCTTACTACAAAACCATACTCTATAATATCCTTAATATCTTGCAACTACATTGGAAGCGTGAATGGTCTAGGGTTTGAATGGTTTTTAATCATTCTTTAATCTTTTCCCGCGATAAAATAATAATTCTTTAGATTTGAAAACACGTTGAATCGATTTTAAAATGGTATCACTATTTATATATATGGATGTATAGAAAATATGTGACACCATAATAAGTAACTTAATTGAGTAAAGTTTTTATTAAAATTTATGCTACGAAGATGTATGCATGCTTCTTCGTACATATTTGAAACATCAAATAGAATACCCTTTTAAATAAGTTGTTGTCACCCAATTTGTAAGAACATTTGTAATTGCCTTTTACATCACGTGAGACGTATGTAGATTGTAACCCAATGTAATTATACACTTTTCGTGAGACGTTGGTGTTACATAATCATAGTTCTTCATTGGGCGACTTAATTAGGTTAAGTTGGTGAGACTTTAAGCTCGAGGCATAGATGGGATAAAACATGCTTACTTATTCACGAGTGAAATTAAGTATGTCCCATAATGTTCTAGGAATTGCACTGGTGGCATTGATTGATCATCAATTACCTTTTGAATACACCATTGCTAGCAGATTAACTGATGTGTTTTAGGTATGTCATCCTAGCCTTTAGAAAATTAATTGTTTATACTGATAAACATGGGTAGTTAATTTTCTTCAAAGAGTATTATTGAAAAAACTAAAATCATGAGCTTTGTATGTTTTGTAGATGGCATTACCTACTCAAAACATAAACCATTAGGCTTTCAAGTCGATATTTGTGATAACATCAAATATTAATACTTTTTATTATCAAATTCCGTATGAAAATGCTTGTATCAAATTCGATATGTTATAAATATCTGAAAACAATACTTAATCACTTATATTTAGTTTTTAGGAAAAATTCGAGCATTGGAGCGAAAGACACGGGATTTGGACGTGGAATTCAAGAAATTGAAGGCACCCAAGGCTTTTACGGCGTAACCTCCCCGCAGGAGTTACGCCGTAATCAAGATTAAAGAAGAGATGAGTCAGCATCAGGTGTTACGGCGTAACCACTCCATCACATTTACGTCATAACATGTACATTGAAGAAGGATTGCGTATCCTAGTCAGCGTTATGTCATAACCATGGCTATACGGTTACGTTGTAACAAAAATTAAGCCTGGAGAATTGGAAACCACATCACCACTCACAATACAGTACCAAGGGGTAAACCAAGCCTCCAAGACCCAAAGCATTCCACCAAAAGTCCAAGGGAGAAGTCACTTTACCTATTTCTGTATTTAATCGTTCAAAAATGCATACTCTAAGACTAATGATGATTCAATCCATGATTCCTTTCATTTATTCTTGTTGTACTGTTACCATGAGCGGCTAAGCACTTCTAGTGCTGGCCTAGTTATGAATTTACTATTATTATGTTGAATGTTTCTTGTCTAATTATTGATTTATTAGATATCCTTTTAGTCTGTCATTGATCCTTGAGTTTTGGTAGTGTTGAGGGTGGTTTGGATCCTGTTAGTTCTATTATTAGGCGGACTAGTTGAACATGGGGTTAACAAGGTACTAGGATAGGTTGGCATCTATCCTTAGTGTAGGAATTTGTCATATTATCGCCTCTATCACATTAAACACTTTTAAAGCACAAGAACTCTTTCAGAGAGGGTTAATAATCTATCTAGCTTATAGACAGGTCTTTAGGATAGTTGGGGTTTAATCACTGCAACTTGGATGCCCTACCATTGTGACTTGCAGGGGATTCAGGATCGCAAGAAGTATAGAGCAGACCTTAAATGCCAATTCGGGTTTGTTGATAATAGAACCACTAATAAAAGGATAATTAGACATTGTACATGAAATTAAACTTCATAGCATTAGTAATGAAATAACTAGGTTAGCACGCCTTTCTCCCTACTATCTTCATATCAATTTATCTTCTACAATTTATTTTTTGTTAAGTCTTTAACCTAATCAAAACCATTTTAAAAACCGTGACACAATCAAATTAAAACTATTTACACTTAGCTCTTGGGAACAACCTCGGATTTACCAATACCTGCACTATATACGATCGGGTTCTCTGCCTATTAGTGCGTAAATCGGTAGACGAGTTTTATAAATTTAAAACTTGGCAAATATTATTTAAAGGAAAATAACGCATCAATTGGAAAGAGAAAAACTTTCTGGTTCAAATTTCAATGATTGGTTTCATTCACTTAAGCTTTTCTTGAGAGTTGAAAAGAAACTTTATGTCATTGAACAACCTATTCCCCCTGCTCCTGCTGTCGGTTCCATAGATCATCGTCTTTGTCAACAACAATGATATCTAGTGGTGCGTCAACATCTATTGATTGACCATCTATATTCAAGGTCGCAAAATCTAAATCATTCAAACTAGTAGAAAGTGCGAGATCAGATGAGTTATCAAAATGTATAACATCATGATCGTCCTCTACCACGATGACACCCCATTTGAAAACTTTTTATGATTCACATCTTGGACGACCTTCCAATTGGGTGGTCGTATGGCCATATCTTCAAGGTAGAAGACTTGTTTGACTTGTGTTGCGAGATTGTATTTATCATCTTTAAATGACTCACTATGTGCCCAGATTTGTGTTATGTTGTTTTTAATGACAAAACGTTTGATTTTACGTCCTTCGTTCCTAGTGTCGAACCACTTAACTCGGAACAACACAACTTTGAATGACATATACGAAAAATCAAGAATTTCTTCAAGCTGACCATAATACATTTCTCTGTCCATCTCACCAGGCGAACAAATGCCGCTGTTTTAAGTTGTGCGACGTTCATCGCGACTGTGTACGACAAACCTCAAACCATTGACTACGCAAGAGTTTACTGGGATTAGAGACGGTGTTGGCCCACAAGCCAAGGTAAATAACTCGTCATTTTTGCTAACACTTGGGTCTTTGTCTATGTAACGTTGATGGATTTATGAAAAGTATAGGATTATATAGAGAACACCAATTATGTTATTGTTATTTTTACAGTGAAATACACACAATAAGTCTAAGTTTACCTGCGACCCAAACCAGCTGGGGAATTCTTCTTTCATGTCTTGGTTAGGAAATTCACAGAAAAATGTTCATGGTATTAGAATAAGTCGTCGAAAAGATAACTTAGGAAAAAGAAGTTTCAAAATAAAAACGCATACCTCTTGAACTTGGCCCAGTACGTGTCGATTTCAGGACTGTTGTGAAGTACATACCATATCACTTTCTTCAATTCTTGGTGATCTAACCGAATAACCGACCGTTTACCAATCGATTTACATATTGATCGAAACACCTGAAACTGGCATGTTGGGGGAGGGCAGTCCACATTACGGTCGTGACGATTAAATTTTGTGGTAACATCCCGAAAATAATGAGAACTGAAAGTCAATGCTTCTTCTGCAACATAACCCTCTGCAATCGAACCTTCCGGCTTAGCTTTATTTCGTACATAATTTTTTAGCTTCTTCATGTATCTTTCAAATGGATACATTCACCGGGGGGAAATAGGCCCGCCTTCAAGAGCCTCTAGAGGTAAATGGATAACCAAGTGAATCATAATTTCAAAGAAAGCAGGAGGATATATGAGCTCAAGATTGCACAGAATATCGATCACCTAGCTTTGAGCTTTCACCATGTCAGCCTCCATCAAAGTTCGAGAGCATATTTGCTTAAAGAATGAACAAAGCTCGATTATTGGTGTTGCAACGGATGAGGGCAAGTATTGTTGAAGTCCGCAAGGAAGTAAACGTTGCATCATTATATGACAGTCATGAGAGTTTAGGCCCGTAATATTGCTATCATTATTGGTCACTTTGTGCTTGAAGTTGGATCTGAACCCATCTGATAGTTTAACTCCTTTGATGAACTGACAAAACTTTTTCCTGTTCTCTAGTGTGAAGGAATACTTAGCCTGAGGCTTCAAGCACTTCTCGTTTTTGTTTTGGCCGAGCCACAACTCACTTCGAATGCCCAGCGGGTCCAGAAAACTCCAACCCGAAACCATACCCATTATAAATAATCGGTCAGCATGTCAACCATAACCTGTTTACACAAAACCCGAACCTGACCCATTTAAGCTCCTTATATATACTTAGGGCTTGGTGAGTTAAATAGGTTATTACGGGTTAAATAGGTTCAACGGGTTATCGGTTGACATCCATTTAACGCCTTTTATCTAAAAAACTTAGGCACATTACAACTAATTAAACATTTAAATAGGTTTGCGTGGGTCTAGCCCGTTTAACGCTATTGCAACCATATATAATAAAAATATAAATAAAGTTTTTTATTGTTAAATTATTTTTAAGACGAAAGATCATAACGGGTTGTGCGGGTCTACCTAGATTAATTTATATCTCTACCCGAACCTGACCTGATTGAATAAATGGGTTAGGTGATGATGTCGTACGCCAACCTAACCCAAACATATTTAGATTCAACCCAACCTGTTAATTTTCCGTGTTCCGGTTTCAGGTCCCCGGTTCAGTGTCGGGTTACAGAAATTGCCACCCCCTAAGGTTGGAAGGAAACTATAGCCCTGAGCTTCAGCCTTTCTCGTATATGTTTTTTGGCCGAGCACACAACTCACATTCGAATGCCACAAAAGTTATTCAAGTCTTTTCTTTGCCTTAGTGGTGTCCTTATATTTTTCATATCATTAAACAAATGTTCAAAAAACTCTCAACACCATATTTTTTTTATATATGCATGACATCCTAAATGTGTTTTTAGTTAAGAAAAGACCAATACTCCAAGCTTGATAATAACATTGACCTTCATAGTCCAGTTCATCTCGACAAGAACACAATGAGTTTTGATCTTCACATACATAAACCCCATAACTAGGATGTTCCCCTTCTCACCGTGGGCAATTTATCAAGAGTATGGATTTGAGCGGCTTGATAAATTTTCTAAGAAAGATCTCCGTCTTTTCGTTTCGAACCGATTTGAAATCACGTGACCTCCACTATTTATGGGGCATCTTAAGAATCTTCTGTGACCAACATAAGCTGTTTTAGCTTAACACCGCTCATGATAGAAGAGTTTCCTTCATTAACAGTGTATGCATGCTCATGTAACCTTTCCCACTCCACCCAGACAAAACTATTTCGAGCAGGAAAATCATGAATGTCCATAAAAACCATCGCTCTCATATTGAAAAATTCCTGGCCTGTATCAACGGCTGTGGTGTCGACACCTTTGAGTTGCCCATAAATCCTTTAGTCCTTTAATCAAATGCCTCAATAAACATCAATGACCTTACCCGGGGATTTAGGGCCAAGAGATTAACAACGTCACATAAATAACTCCTCTTTTATCATACATAACCACCAGGCAGAATGTAAGTTGTCAATATGACCGGCCACATGTTGTAAGACTAAGTAAGGTTTCCGAACGGATTGAAACCATCAACAGCCAACCCTAATCGAACATTTCTTGGTTCTGCTGCAAAATGGACACCGAGTGTCAAACTTCTTCCATGCTCTACCATCAACCGGGTGTTGCATCTTACCGGGATCCGTACACTTTCCAGTAGCATGCCAAGTCATTTCCCTTGTAGTGTGACTAGACTTGTACAAACGTTGTAGTCTAGGAATGATTGGAAAGTAACGCAACACCTTCTTAGGAACTTTCTTCCCCGTTGTGTTATTGTCTTTCCATCTACTCATGTTACACACCAGACATAACTTCTTATCTTTGTTATCTTCCCCCCGAAATAAGAAACAATCATTTACACAAGCATGTATTGACTCGTACCCTAACCTGATCATTTTAAAGATCCTTCTTTATTGCATAGAAATGATGGTGAGGCATGTATCCTTTACTAAAGGGAAAATAAAAATTTGGAAAAACCTAGCATTTCATTGAATAAGATCAACCAATTTACCTTTAACCTTAAAATGGGTAAACTTTGCCATAAAAGATCAATCGAGTCACATAGTCACACGAATACAACCCTGGTAAAACTCCTCGTTGTACGCACATATAACGACTTCAAACTCGGTTACGTATAGCATGAGTCGGTCGTTACTTGACTCACCAATACTCCTTTAGTTGAGCTCAGCTCATTTTGTTTATTATTTGGAGGAATATAGCTAAAATCATTAAGGCACGTTGTCATGTCACTCATTTAAGGTTATGTTGTGTTATGTATTACTGGCAGAGGAAGATTCGATTCACCGTGGTGAGTCCATGTTTTATAACATAGGTCTCACCCATTATTCGTAATGTGGTGTGAAAGGTTCTTGATGGCTACCCAATATACATTACAACAAGACTTGCATGGACATTTTATATTTTTGGAACTATTCACTAACGGCTTGCAATGCTCGACGAATTTCTTAAGACCAGTAAAAAATGCTTTTTCACTACGCCATAAACAGGTCCAACTCTTATCAATTACCATAACTGCATTTTAACAATACAATTAGTTATTATATGCACTTAATTAAACACATTCAAACGAGGAATACGAGTTGTTTTGTTCACCTAGTGCAACTATGAAAGGCAATCCTAACCCACTTTTTGAATGATTCGTCTCATATATGAATGCGTATAACCGATTTACTATTTGAGAAAATTTCGGCAGCATTTCCCCTTAACTCCCTAAATATGTGTTTAAAGACATATTTGTAGGAGTAAAGGAGAAACACTCTCGAAATCATCTCAAATAGTAAACCAGTTATACGCATTCATATCATAAATGAGACAAATATTTCAAAAAGCAGTCCCAAACAGGGGACTTTCCTAAATTAATTTCTAATAAATTAATTTCGGACGGGTTTTCTATAGGATGATTAAATTCAGACGGGGATTTTCCAAAATTAATCACTAAAATCCTATAACATTCCTAAATCATTCAATAAAACAAATACCAAACGCAAATAACCAAAGGCATAACAAAATTCAATCGTCTAGCACAAAATAAGCTATTTTTAAACAGCTTATCAAAATAAGTTGTTTAAAAACAGCTTATGCTGATAAGTTGTTTAAAAATAGCTTATCAGCATAAGCTGTTTAACAACAACTTATTCTGATAAGTTGTTGTTAAACAACTTATTCTGATAAGTTGTTGTTAAACAACTTATCAAAATAACATGTTGTTAAACATCTTATCAAAATAAGCTGTTTAAGAACAGCTTATGCCGATAAGACCCGAGATTACATGAAGTTCAAGTGTTTCACATTTTTAAATAAACCTTATAAACCAAGTTCATAGCCGCAAAAAAAGGCAATCCTATCTAACCAAAAGCAATACTAACTAACCCGCAAACCAACTAAACACATATTAATAACTATAAACATTTGCCGACGACATGGACCCGGGGATACCAAAAGGCAAAAAAATAAGAACATACGTTCGGCTGTTTAATGTCGGCTTGGTCTCGGTTCGTTCTCGCCCCACGGCTAGGGTCTCCTCTCGGCTGCTACTGTTGACTGCCAAAAAAACATATGAAAATCTAAAATTAGCTTATTAACAAACTTATTAGCTTATTAAGTGTTAATTAACAGCTTATTAAGAAAATAATTTTAAAAAATCTAAAATTAAACCCTTTACTTGAACCCTCGGTTGTCCCCTTGGCTGTGGTTTAGAGGACTAGAAAAAGAAGAAAAATAATTATCATTTAGAGGGTTTAAGAAAAGAATTATAGTTTAGAGGAAAACAATGATGAGGGTTATGTGGTCGTGTGCTCGTGTGATTGGAGAAGGAGGGTGGTTATGTGGTGAGTGGTGGGGGGAGGGGGAGGGGGAGGGAGTGACGGGTGGGTTCTGTGTGAGTGGTGGTGGTGGGGGGGTAGGAGGATGACGATGTTTCTGTTGAGTTCGCTTGAATCGCCTGTGGTGAAGGTCGCCGGTGGTGGTGATGGTTTTTTTACTTTTGTTTTTTTGCTAAGTGTTAAAAGTGAGATCTAGTTTATTGCTTTTTATAATCCCCGGCGACAATCCCCGTGTTGCCGGGGAATGTTTATTTTTGTCGTTTAGCACAAATGGCGCGAAAACGAAATTTTTTGTGGGACGTGACAAACACAATCCCCAGCGACATGTCGCCGGGGAATGTTTTTTACCAAAATATATATTTCTTATTTTTAATTATATTATTTTTAAAATATATAATTATTATTTATAAAATATATAATTATTATTTATAATTATATATTTTATATAAAATAATTATATATTTATAAAATATATTTTTTTATAAATTATATAATTATATATTTTTATAAAATAATAAATATATATTTTTATAAAATATATAATTATATATTTATAAATTATAATTATATAAATACTAAGAAAAAACATTACAGTTTCTCGATTTGGTCCGATTCCTCGGTCCGGTCCGTTCCGTTCGGTCCGGTCCGGTCCGTTTCGTTTGGTCCGGATCCACGGTCCGGTCCGTTCGATTCGGTTCCTCAGTCCGGTCCGTTCGGTCCGGTTCAACGGATGAGTCGGGATATTATCGTTGTACATTAGATGTTTACTGGATGAATCAAGATGTTATCGTTGTACGTTAGATGTTCAACGTATGAGTCGAGATGTTATCGTTGTACGTTAGATGTTCAACGGATGAGTCGAGATGTTATCGTTGTACGTTAGATGTTCAACGGATGAGTCGAGATGTTATCGTTGTACGTTATATGTTCAACGGATGAG
>BQNB010203728.1:0-10743 GCA_026074375.1 Tanacetum coccineum | reverse complement strand
TTGGTAAGCATTAAAGGGGTTGAAGAATGAAAAAGAAATGTAAGGATAAAGGGTCTAAAGAAAAAAGCCCTCCATACACTTAGGCAGAAACTGGTTCAATACATATGCTATCAGAAATACTTAGAAGTTGTTTGGTATTGAAGATAGTCATCATGGACCCAGTGATGCAATACATAACCCTCCCTAGCTACTCAAGGTCTCTCAAAAGACTCTTGTTTCATTTTTGATAAAGACAAACACGTTATCTATCGACTTTCTCACTTCGAGTTAGTTGATATTGAAAAGGTGGCAGTCAGCTCCATCCTCCGATCACTAAAAAACCAAAACGCACTTATTGAGTCTCAAGTCAAAAGAGATCATCAATAAATCTCATTCAGACATAATTCCAGTTTACATTTGTTGTTCATATACTATGAACACAAGTGATATACAAAGAGTCCTACACATTATCCTTGTGATCTTGCTAGAACATCAGAGTGATACTTTACAATATACACAGTGACGATTAAAATCCTTCTAGTGCCAACATCAAACAAGCACTGCTGTAGGTGACTTGTGTGATCCTATACAGATCAAACTTGTGACAACTAAATATCATTATCGGTTTAGTATATGGTTTGATAGATGTATTTGTGATAAAAACCATTGGCGTATTATAAAATTCTTTATTCATTAACACGTCAAATAACTTTTCAAATCAATTTTTATTCTTGTGTCCATGGCTAGCCTCAAAAGGGCATCTGGGCATAAGAAAGCTAAACACGAATTAACGACTAAATTGGCTAGATAGTAACTAACCGATTCACTCTTATCGTGTTGTCTGCTTTGAGATGTTTTCGTAATGAGAACAAGCAAGTACGATGAATCTAATGCATATGTGTTAGAGGATTCAATACTTCAAGCTGGAAATCCTGTCAATGAGATTTTTCAAAATTGAATATACCTTATCAAAGGTCGGTCCTCACGAAACTGGAGGTTAATCCAACCAAACACGGACGAATGACAAAGCCATATTCATGTCGGTGTGTGAAGGGACGGATAAATATAATCGCAGTTGTGTATGCGGATTGTAGGATGACGTTTATTGAGACCCGTAGCGTCCTAGCGTATAACCTCTACACTATTTCTCCCATCATTTTCACACTGATAACAATACCTGCAATGCCACCATTTTCCAAAATACTTAGACGTGCAATTTTACAGATTGTTTTTCTTTGCAATTACCTTTCCTGTGCAATGGTCTCTATTAATACAAATAATGTATAAAAATGTTATTTGTTAGGTTTAAAAGAATTTAAGATGATTCTTAGAGTTACTACTGCTCAGGTATATATTAGTGATGTCAAGCATAACTTAGTGCTGTTGGTAATACTAATGAAAATTATGCTAAGTAGTTAGTACTGGTAGTATAAAGTTACTACTGCTAGTTATGACTGTTAGTATAATTAGTACTGTTAGTATAAAGTTACTGCTGCTAGTAGAAGTTAAGACTTCTCAGAGATGAAGACTGTAACATTTCTCAATTTCAAGTCATTCTACGACATTTATTATTCGTCACTATTTATTTTGGTCCGACACGCGTTTACTTTTAATTTTACTTTTGAGCTAAATCACGTAGACTAGAAATAACCATTTAATGTAAACGGTCATCAAATAAATTAAGGTTTACATCAACTGAGTAGTAAATAATTATTAAGAAGATAATTATGTACTTTGCGTATTTTATTTTTATTGGTCACGTAAAAGGGTTACGTTTCGCAATAAAATACATTTGGACACACCCCGGAAATACTTAGACTTACCTAGACTCAAGCCAATACCCACTTTTATAACCTTAACACAAAATTAAATCAATTTTTGTGTCAAATGCCCACTATGGCCGGATATATACATATACATACCTAGAAAATCACCTAAAAATCTCCTAATGATCCTCACAAGTACTTGTACATCCTAGTTCTCATTAATACTTGTCCTAATTGTCTCCACTAACCTAATACACATTGGATAATACCCAAATTGCCTCTCTTTCTCTCTTGGGTGCCGGTTACATGCATGTATGCATACAAATCCATAAGATCTTTCTAGCTAAGCAAATCTTGGTCTCCTAATGGCTACTACACATTGGATAATAACCAAATTGTTTCTCTTTTGCCCCTTAGGCCACGGCTAAACACAAGACACACACACAAATCCTTAAGATTTCAAGAATCAAGCAAATCTTGTACATCACTAGCCTAATTAAAACTTGTACTTAAGTGGTTTAGCTTAATACAATGGGAAACTAACTAGAAACCTCAAAAACCACTAGTTAAGGGCACGGTTTGGTTTACTATGTGACTAGAAGAGTTAACTAGCTCAATTGCCTATAAATACTCATGTATACTTACCACTTTACACTCTTGAAAACTCACATACACCCTAAACACTCTCAAACAACTACACACATATTTATTTCTTGTGTTCGAGCTTCAAACCGCAAACAAACACCTCCCTTGATCTCATTCGAACCCACAAACATTTCTAGTTGTCATACAAGTTTATAAAAAGGTTTACACGAGCTAGGGTTGGGTATTTACAAAGCTTTGAAGCTTAGGGTTTGGTTATTGATCGTGTTTTACACACGTGGGTCGCCACATTGCTCGCATACACACACGTTCAAGAAGCTAGGACCCTTGTAAGTGTCTTAGCCTACGTTCATATTCAAGTTTCATGTTTGCTTCATGTGTCATAAGGCACGGTTATTATGTGTTAACAAGCTAAACATGGGTCGTGCCTAGCATGACACAACCCATGTCCACGTCTCACAATATACAACATATATAGACTTGTGTGGTGAACCAAAAGCCATAAGGCACGTAACAAAGATCTTGTGTATAAGCATGAATGTTTAATTATGACATGCACACGTAAAATATTTAACCGAGAGGTTTGATAACTTGTTTGGAAACGGAAACACTTTCACGTCACGTATCATAATACTTAACAACTCGTTTTGCTCAATAAAGGATGTGTACACTATAGTATATGCGAACTAGGGTTGTTGGGATATGTCGAAATAAGTTAGCAGAAGTTAGTACTGCTAGCAGGGTTAGTACTGCTAGCAGAAGTTAGTACTGCTAAGCAGGGTTAGTACTGCTAGCAGAAGTTAGTACTGCTAGCAGAGTTAGTACTGCTAGTATATTGTTAATACTGCTAGTGTATTAATAATACTGTTTTTGACAATCCTAAACTTTCTTGTGTCCAACACGAGCTCAAACAAACTCTAACGAATTTGTAACTCACTAATGGGTTGTATGATACGAGCTAAATTAGAAGTTAATACTGCCAGGCTTAAGAAGTTAGTACTGTTGGCAGAAGTTAGTACTGCTAGCATATTGTTAATACTGCTAGTATATTCATAATACTGTTTTTGACATTTCTGAACTTGAGGGACTGTTTGAAACTCCTAAGAACCAAAAATGTAATTTTTGTAAAATAGAGGGACTAAACGTATCAATATGGATACTTAGGGGTGTAAACGGTAAATATTCTATTTTAAACTATAAGGACTGTTTTGCCAATAATGAAAACCTAAGGGTATTTTATATAATTAAGTTATTTAAATAAACACTTTTGGTATCGGACTAGTCGTGATATAATACGGATACATATATAACTAAAGTCACGTGAATGATAAATAGGTGTATTTATTATTAATACTTAAACACCTTGTAAACTTAAAAGTATATAGTCGTACACCTTCCCAAGAGCAAACGAGGAAAACGAATACAATAAACATGTACACCACCACACAAGTGATAACAGTATATATAAACTAGAAATTGTTATAGTTTATACATTCAGTCGTTAGCCTAAATATGTAGACTAAGACTTGACCGTATTTACTTAGGTAATTGACGGTGCGATTCACTACCTGCTTGGATATATAATGTCAATCAGAGGACTACCTTCTAAGGTGAGTTTATAGCCCCATGTTTTACAATTATTTAAATGATTTTCATCCTTGGGGTGAGAACATGCTTTGTTTTACAAATTGGACGCAAGTGTATATTTTATACCATGATTACGTGTTTGCCTGAATTACCATAACCCATTATGTCCATGATCATGAACTGTTAATTGCATAGATGTGATTGGGAATTACATTATGTGGGCACGAATGTTATGAATAGATCTATTAGGGATTGACAATCCCCGTTCGGGTGACTAGCTATCACCGGGAACGAACGCATACCATGTCGAATTTGGGATGTTGCGGGGTTAGCACATCATTTACGGACGCTTGTTGGCAAATATATTTGAATTCATATATGTTGAGCTTCAGTGTCATGAGCTTAGGAAAACGTAATTACTTTCTATGATGTTTGCATTTGTTGCTAAATCATACACTTGGAAATCTTGCAGTCCTACCATTGATTTACATAAACCTATGAATTCACCAACTTTATGTTGACGTTTTAAGCATGTTTTTTAGGTCAATAATGCACGAGGTGCGATGATACATTTGAAGTCAATAATTGAAGAGTCAACACTTAAGATTTGGGGTCTTATTACATTTTGGGAACTATTGTTATAAACCGGAATCTTTATTTATATTGTTGAACAATTTGAAGCCATGGGCATATGTAACAAACAAGTATTTTGTTAATCCAATGTATCTTTTTCAAACGACATGTTTAGTAGTCGTTCTCAGATCTTGTACTATTGATCCGTAAATGTAACGCCCTCGGATATTCAACATTCCGCTGCGTACTCAGATTTGAGGGTGTTACAGATTGGTATCAGAGCCAAGGTTATAGAGAATCAGGTCAAAAGTTTTGTCTGGACTATAACCATTTTCAAAACACTGTTTTCACAAATGGGATTTGCGAGGGACATACATGCATTACTTATTTACATCTAGCACATATATGCTTACATGACATGCATTGTTTTAGCGTTAGTTGACTCTAAGTGCTTACATGATTGATATACGAGTATATAAACTATATTTTGTATATTACTATAAGTCCCTTATTAATTAACCTCATAGATATATCATACAGATATTCTTGTTATACGTAATACTAATATAAGTTATTTTACTTTTGCAGCAGTCATGTCTTCTGCTTCATCAGCTGTTACCTACACTTTCGTCTACACTGACTCTGAGCCCGGTAGAGCCTTTTGGGGAGCCGATGATGAGGAGATACCTGAGGGAGGTATCCCACGAGTCTGTTCGGCTTTTTACATGCATCATTACATGCTTTTGTACCTTCATTACCATTAGATTAATTTCGTTGCAATAACTGGCTTATATTCATTGATTTGTTAGGGCCATCAATATCGAAAAGAATTTTGTTCCCTTCCTACAATATTAGGTGTATTCTCACATAACTAAACATGCTAGTCTTCTTCAACTATCCTAGTTCTACTGTTGGGGGTGGCGGTAGTTGAATATCTAAATGCTTTACTATATGATTGATTGTACCTACAAATAAATCCTTCATTCAGCCGTTACATCAAATTGCCTAAAGTGGGATCACGGCATTGATAATTATAACGGAACTTAAATGGTCTTATTAAAGCTAAAGTGTTTTCTTCCAAGGGAAGAAAGTTCATAAGTGGTCTTGTTATGAGGACTTAGTTACTAATACTATATTTGTGCACATAGCAAGCAATATTAAATGTTTCAGCTAAAAAAGTAGTAGGTGCGGAAGAATCAGCTTGTTTGTTTAGCACCTCAATGAGTGTTATATTTTTACCTCTCAAGGCTACTTTCATTTTGTTAAGGAGTTCCAGCTGCACTAAATTCTCTCTTAATACCTTTTCTCTTACAAAACTGATTCATCTCCTTATTCTTGAACTTAGTTCCATTGTCACACCTAATTACCTTAACCATTTGATCTATTAGATTTTCTACTCCAGTATATAAAGGACTTAAGAATGCCACTAGTCTCATCCTTAGTAGCTAGAAAGAAAAACTCCACTAAACCTAATGTAATCATCTGTGACTATAGCAATACATTTTCTTTCGTTAAGCTTTTTAAAATGTGTGACCAACGAATTACCCAATGTGAACATATGTAAGGTTGGCTGATTGAACTTACTATTTTGGACTTTATGAAAGCTCTATGTTGGCTTTCCCTTTTGACAAGCAAATAGGTTTCAACATTTTCAAAAAGTTTTGAAGGTAAACCTCTTTACAAGATTTCCTTAACCAGTTTATCATTAGTTTTTAAATTTATGTGTCCAAGTCTCATATGCCAAAGTTTAGCTTCATCAGATGTGGCTTTTGCAAAGAGCAAGTTAGACTCCTTTAGGAACAATATTCTTTAAATCACACCTCTTTTATATATTGTTCTTTCTCTGGAAACTTTAAAGTAAAACATGACTTTCATCAATTAACTTAAGTTTGGAGATAAAACAATACATTCAGTGTCATTAAAGAGAACACTATTCTTTTTGTCACACATTTATGAGACACTAAAGAGGTTAAACTGTAATTCTCTTACAAAATACACATTCTTAAAATCTAAATTGCCAGTTTTGATTGTACCTCTGCCTATGATTTTCCCTCCTTTGGGGTTACCTCAAAGGCAAATATTCCTTCATTCAATTTATTCAAAGGTCAGTAGTAAGATAGGACATGTTTCCTGTTATGTGCCTTGAGCATCTATTGTCAATCACTCCTTTCTCCTCAAAATCTTGTTGTTGATTTCCTTGCACATAAGTTAAGAAAATCAGTCTCTTTTGGGGACCCAGGCCATCACTAACTTGGATCTGCACTTCGTGATCAAATAAATCAACCTTTTTTAGAATGGTTGATGCATTGTTGTGCTTGAAACTATGGTCTCATTATTTAGTTCTTTGGTTTCCAAACCTAACAAGCTAAGGCCTTAACAGCATTAACCTAGTTTCCTTTAGTAGCATTAAGTATTGCTTTTGGCCTAGCAGCATTAACTACTCCTTTTGGCCTAGCAGTATTAACATTCTAACCACTAACAATATTAACCCTTTGATTAAAATTGATGTTTTTAGTTGTTGTTTTGTTGTTAATGGGCCTTCTAATAATTAAATGTGCTTTATTAAAACCATTTGTCATTGGTCTTGCACTATTCACTGTTGTTTTGGGTTGAGCAGTATTAACTTGTCTTAGTAGTAGTAAAGTGATACTCTAGGCCAGCCTCATTAATACTGCTTTTTGAACCATGTCTCCTTTCTAGGTATTGGGGTGTTATTCTAGAAAACATTCTAGTGCTTCCTCCTTTGACATATAGTTCCAACCGGGTTTTTACATATTTTTTATTATTAAACTGTCTTTGATGGTTATCACAATCATACTGCAGATGATCAAAACTTCCACACACATAGCAAGCTTTGTTAACCATCTTAAAATTACTTCCTAGTCTTTGAGACATCATATTATTCCAGTTTATTTGATTGCCTCTAGGAGTACGAGTGTTTTGTCTATTTTGATTAACATGATTAATAGTTTTCCTAGGAGATTTTACTTGCTCTTTAGATTTAACAAACTTTATTTTAGCAAAACTAGACTTACCTATTTTCTTATCTTTCTTAACCTGAGGCACATCTTCTTCCTCACTATCAGACACCTAATCCTCATAATTAGTGACCAATTACGTCTTCCTAACTGCTTAGGCTTGTTTGTACTTGCCTATAGCTTCATAGTCTCAACTCAGGTCTTCTTACAGTAGGCTCACTAACTATAGGCTCATTCACAAACTCTTCTAGGCCAGAGAATGACAAATTATGTTTTGGAGGCAAAAAGTTTCCTGTATAGGGAGGTGGAACAACATTATACCCTAAACTTGTTTTGCACTTATCAACTATCTGACAATCTAGTAGTTTGCTTAAGTTTTTAGATGAATTCTCAAAATTTTCTACTGTTAGCTGAATTTCATCTTTTTGTTTTTGAGCCAATTCCAACTTCCTCCTAAGCTCTGTAATGGCTAATTCTTTTGAGTGAATCTCACATTTTAAGACCTTGATATCTTCCTCTTATTAAAGACTCATTTTTTCTTTATAAACTAGAAGTCGTTTGCCTCTTACTGACTCTAACCTTCTTTATAAGTAATAGCATTTATCTTAGATGCCCTTAGTCTTTAATCGTTGTTTATTTTGTTCTTTTAGAATTTTAACATTTTTAAACAAGATGATGAATATTTTAATCAGTAGATACCTCAGTGTTAGAACTTGTAGAAGACGTAAGCCATAAGTGCCAAGTTGTTGCGACCTTTCTTCTGCTGATTCATCAATTTAATCACCAAGACCATCACATGAAATCAAAGAATTAGACAGAAGTAGTTGTATCCAACTAGCACACTTCTTATGTTCATCCCTTTCCATGTTTTCTTTGGTTCCTTTGGAGGCTTGCACTCCTTGCAAAGTGTCACTTTTGTGGTAGTTGTAATACTCACTTGGAACTTATCAACCCAATGTTTTAGTACCATTCATGGAAAACTTCCTTCCAGTGTTCTTTAAGAATCTTCTTGCCCTCATTGTTAGCATAGCCATCTGCCACCTTAAATCCATCTCTTCTAAATCATCAAGATGAATTTGTTACAAGTCCTCATTGTCAAGTTGTGGATTGTTTGGTTGACTTGCAAAGAAAGCACATATGATAACATCACTCAAGTTGTCAATTGTTGTTGAGTTAACAACAATAGCTTGAGTGCTAGCAGTTGTAGCATCATGAGCAGTTTTAACTGCTCCATTTGTACTGCTGATGCTGTTTGAGGACACAAAGGCTATGTTTTGTGTGTTTGAGCTTGAGCTTGAGCTTGATGTCCCTTTGACCTCTGGTTCATAGATCTTCAAGTTGTTGTAAAGATCATCCATGCTTAATGTATCTATCTCAGGCTTGTTCCTCCACATAATGGTATGTGTGTTCCATTCTGGTGACAGACTTCTTAAGAACTTTTGATGCACATCTTCTTGTGAGATACTCTCACCATGAATCTCCATCTGACTGATAAGCTTTTGAAGTCTATCAAAGGTTTGATCTAACACCTCTGACCTAGATGCAGTAAAATTTTCATACCGCTGCTTTAGAAGATTTCTTTGAGTCTTTTTAGTAGCAGCATTCTCTCCAAACCTCTTCTCAATAGCCTGCAGCAATGACTTGGCATCTTTGATGGAGTTAATCTTTTATTGATGGTCATTAGGGATGCACATCAATAAAGGTGCTTCTTTCCCTTCATCTTTAACCTCTTTTATGCCCTTTTCTTTAGGCAGTTGCAGAAGCAGATTATAGTATCATCCCTTCAATAAGTTTTGTTAATTGGAGGTGGCATTACTTAAAAACAAAAAAAAAATACCCTAAGAATTTTCATCAAAATACAAAACCTTCTTTTCTTATAATCACAATTACTATGGGGAAAATTTTTCACTTTATTACCCTTAGTCGTTTATTTCAATTATCTCAGTAAGTCATGTAACTTACATAACTATAGTAGTCATGCTCCAGCAACCTTTCTATGGCCATCTGTCTTCCATATATATGTCAAGAAAATACTAATAAGAATGTCAAGTCAATATCTTAATATGCCTTATTCAAAGTACATTATTTCTTTAATGTACCATTGCAAGTTATATCCAAAACGGGCTTTAACCGTTATCATATACCTCTAACTCCCTAATTTATGTGAAGGGTTAAATCTAAAGTGAAATATACAAGGTATAAAGCGTATTTACATGTAATATAACATCTCATTTGGAAATATTAAACTCCTATAAGTCTAGTACAGGTTTATAATGCAACAAATGTACAAATCAAAGAAGCATGAACTCCAAAAAAATTTTTTATAAAAATAACCGTTTTACTTCGTTTTATTCTAGTTTCTTCTCACCACTTATGTACAAGATACTACACTTAATGTACAATGTGTAAAAAACCCTAAATTATTTTCCTATTTATAAGCTTTCATACACTTTTTTACACTCAAAACCTAATTTCAAAAGTCCATATCAAAACCCCACCTAAACCCCGAGCCCGAAAATAGTCATATCATGGACCATTTCTTTGGTTCTTTATCAATCATAACCCCCTTATACTACAATACAAATATGTGTAATAACTTAAATTTACAACATTAACAATTCACATCCTATCATATTCCTCATTTCAAACAACAATATTTCTAGAATTAAACCCATAAAACCCTAATCTAGTTTTAACCCTTAAAAACCTAAAATACTAGGCCTCTAGTTCAGAATCGGATCAGTCTAATACAACATAGGATTCTGAGACATATCAATAGGATTGGATATTAAGTGAAAACACTAGGTTGTAGCCCTATGTTTGTGATTTCATTTTTCCAGTGGATTCAACACCGATTGCGACGTTCGGTATGAATTAGTTACAGCCGAAAATGGCAAAGTACGCTGATTTTATTGCCACCACCACTGTAGTAAATGGCATTATTCAAATGTTTCATAGTAACCTCAACTAGTAAAACTAAACGATGTATTGAGACTCAAATATCTAACAATGCTCGGTGGTTTGAGCTTCAACGGAATTACGGTTTGTAAATGGCAACTATTTTACCAAGACTGATGTTGGCTATCCAAAAATAGCCATGTATAATCAAACCAAACACCCCTAAAACGTCTAGAACCACCTCCACCTTGCATTATAGCCTTCATTACTTATCCCCTAGCCTCTCCACATCACCCCCCATGTGTCCTCACCTGGTCTCTTAGCATTCTTAGTCACCAAGTTCCAAAATTACTATAAAT
>BQNB010203727.1:0-10743 GCA_026074375.1 Tanacetum coccineum | reverse complement strand
ACTATTTTCCAAGAACCTCATCTGTATGAGACTTCCTACAAGATCCATCTATAAAACCAGTTTTATTTTTTGCTTCTAAGGCCAAAAGCATAGCACAAGACCATACTTGATAATTCTCAATTCCTTTTAGTTTTATAGACACAACAGTTAGAGTAGTAGAATCATTTGGGTGTAAATGCAAAGGGTCACTCATATCTAGTCTTTTTTTGGTAAAGGAATTCCCCGGTAAATATTATTACTCCAAAACAGTTAAGTACAAAGGATGAGGGTGAGTCCCACATCTCCGACCGTTACATAGGCACGACTGCTTCCTTAGGAAGGTACACAAAATGAATAGACTACAAAAGAAACAAGAATAAATTATTTCTTTTTACGACCTTGAACTTTAATATTAAACTTATCACATATACCTTGAATATTGTCAGGAATATCCTGGTCTTCATACATATCATCGTCATAAGGGTCGAAATCATAACCACCATTCATATAAGATTCCTTCTATTATTCCAACAGGCTATTGTTACCATAGTCATCCTTCTTGAAGACAAAAAATTTGCCGTATTATTATCGTCTGATGCAACTTCTTTCTCACCATCATAATCACCCGAAGAATTAACCCTTTTTTAAAGGGAATCAACCTTTTTCAGAGGACTCATATCCAGTCTACCTATCAAAGTGACTGGATCATCTTCATAATCATTACCATTATAAAAATTATGAACATATATGATTAAACAAATAAAACAATAACCAGAGAAATAAGAAGAAAGAAGTTATCAGCCTTTCACACCACTCAAGGTGGCAGATTAAGGGCAAACAGACACACAAAATAACAAATCAATAACAAATAACCCCTCAATAACCAACCAACTTCTCAATAGTGCCTCTACATATCCTCTAGCAATTTGTTACAAGAAATAAAGAACATTAATTAAAAAAAGAGAGTAGAGAGGTGTTACAGAGCTTTTAAAGAGCAAGCAGCAGAAACCAAACTGAATATTCTCTTGATTTACTTAGTCAAGAGAAATAACAGATTTAATAGATCAACTAATAACCCATAACCAAGATCCAAAACACTAATTTCTCAAAATTAGGAGAACAACCCAAAACTTCCACGATCAATCAACACACCTCTAATATGTTAATTAAAGATACTTAATCAATAACAGAATCACTAGATAGCAAAAACCCCCAAATTTTTCCAAACCTTAATTTTCTCAAAAATAGACGTTTTATAAAAACAACTTCAAATATATATTAATAACACTTTTAATCGAAAAAATAACTAGTTAATTTTTCAAAACCTTAATTTCTTTCAAAAAACGATTTCAGAGCAACCTAGCTTTGATACCATGTAGAAAAATCTAAACTGGTCACTTTTATAAACTCAAATCTTAATTTGATAAACAAGAAACACAATAACTGATCTCAATCAGTTATAATAATCAAACAACCTTATCCACCACTGCTATACATATGTGGATCTATTATCTAACTGATAATAGTTCTATTATAATGATCAGAAACATAAAATAAGATCAAGATGATCTTGATAACATATTAGGGTTACAAACTTGAAAGAGAGAGAGTCGAAAGATATAAGAGATAGAGAGAGCATAGATTAGCCACAAATGGCTGGTCAAGGCTCCTTTTATAGGGCCAAGACCCATCCATGGGAATCAACATATGACAAAACATCCCCTACAACTTTCTAGCTATCAACAATCAACAACTGAACCTGAAAAACACTTATAAACAAAAAGCAAAAAATGACAACATCAGTCCCTCAAGTTTATTACCAGACAAAGACTATATTTCAACATGATGTAGCCAATGTTGGCTTATGAGTCGAAGTATTTGGTACTGGTGGAGGTCTAGGCCGATCAAGGGGATACACACCTTGATGCTAGCAATCAGATAAGCTTTATCGATTGATTTCGCTGGATGAGTAGAAGATCCCGTCATGATGCTATGACGAGTAGTATGCAAAAAAACAAGCAAAAAAGATGCAAAAATAAAAAATAAAAAAACGGCAGAAGCGTAGCAGAAAAATAGTTGAGCTTTTGGGTTAGGGTTTTTTAGAGAGGATGATGTGATACATAATATAATGTAAAACTACATAATCTTATTAAACATACTAGAGAAAAGCTAGTTTGTTTAAAGATTAAAAGGTCTGCTAATACAAGAGAAGTTGCAAAACTATGGAGGATTAAATGGAATATAGATGCAGGGGAAAGTAAGGGGTGTTTGGATGATGGGATTAAGGAGGATAGAACTGTTTTGAATGGGAGTTATAGAGATGGTTGGGCCTCAAATGTATAGAATGATGCCTTTTTGGATGCCAATCCTTATTCTTATTGTGAGGTGGTGGTTGCAATTTTGTTAAGGATTTCCTTCATAAGGTAAATGTAGTTCTTTATTTGAGATAACAAGGCCATAGGTCAACGGATGCCTCTCATGGATGCTAAGTTTGTGATGTATACCTGAGAGGAAGAGCTACAGGAAGGATTGCTTACTTTCCTTCATGAAGGAAATGTAGGCTGGTCTATTGGTCTTACTGTCATAAGGTCCAATGATATTGTGGCTTACGTATTTTTTTTATAATAAAGATTAGTTTCCGCATAGTCTTTGTATTTTGATCAAGGTTTCCAAGATCGTTCTTGAATAGGTTTTAAAAAATATAGCTTGTTGATGTTATTTCATTGTATTATGTGATTGTATTCATTGGATCCTGAGCATGTTCTTGATCCTGTATATGCCTTGATGGCTTAATTTTTTATGGCTATAATATATTCACATTTTCTCAAAAAAAATGTGAATGTATACATAGGCATACGTATCGGCGAATGATAAATCCTAATAATATTATAACTCAACCTATGACAGTCAGCCAACTAATGTTACCTTAATAGCAATGAGCCCAATTGGCAATAAAGTAACCGAGCAAACAGAGGGAATCATTGTAACGTAAAGTGAGGCCGAAAGAGATAGTCCCTTTGAGGTATCACAGAATACATTTTTATGGCTTACTTGATTAACTGCATATGATATCAAGTCTTGTAATCGTCAAATATTGCAAGGCACCTACAAGAAGACTGTATAACGTGCAGTCCGTGATGGATGTACCTTCGTTTGGAGTTATAAGGAAGTGGTGTGGCGACTAGTTAGGAGTCAAGTAAATTAGCACGTGATAGAATTTCATGAGCATACTTAGTTTGACATAAAACATCCAATCATCGATGAATATAATCTCCAAACCAAGAAAGTAACTTGGACGAATAAGATCCTTGATGGAAAAGTCGGTGTTGAGACACGCGATAAAACGATGGATTGTGAAATAGTCATTACTTGTTAGAATAATGTCTTCAACGTAAACGAGAAGATAAAGTGTGTAAGAGTCACATTGAAAAATAAGGAGTTGTGTGCCAGGTTTGCTACATGTGAAAGCAAGTTGTGTTAGAAAATTAATAAGGCGTTGAAACCAACCAAGGGGGCTTGTTTTAGACCATAAAGAGCTTTATTGAGGCTGCAAACATGTTTTGGTTATCACGAATGACAAATTTAAGTAGTTGTTCCATGAAAACAGTTTCATACAAATGGCCATTAAAAATTCATGTTTAACATCTAACTGACGGAGAGGCCATTTGTTGATGACGACAAGAGCAACAATAATTAGTGTGAACGGTGGCAGTCTTTAGGATGGGACTAGACTTATTAGAATAATCGAGTCCATGTATCTGTGTAAACCCTCGTGCTACTTGACGATCTACAGAACCTTTTTTTAGGAGACCCTAACCAACCATATTAGGGTCCTTTGGACATGGAACAGTAGTCCAAGTCTTATTTGTATGAAGTGCAATCATTTCCTCTTCCATAACACCAATTAAGTTCAGATTCTATACTAGGTTTAGCAAAGTCACCTATGGAAATAAGGTAACTACAAATATTTCCACAACTAAGACTGGTCACTATGGTTCGGTCGACCGAATAGGTCGACACAAGTCCCTTTTGGTCGCCCTTATATGTGAAGAATTGGAATGACCACTTTTTCTGGGTGGATGAGTTTGTAGTTCCTGCTAATGCTCGGTTTGGTTGGTTTTCGGGTACAAACATTGTTAAAGATCGAGCTCCCACCATATCTGAATATAATGTGGAGCATGCTAATACCCTTATTGCTCAAGCCTCTCCGTTCCTTAGGTTCCCGGAAGAATTTCTTTGCTGGGTTGGCATAAGCCGTAATTACCTTTTGAATAAAGATACTTACCCCCGATTTGAGTATGAGAACGGAGAGGGTGGGTGTTATTTTCCGTATATACGTTGATTATTTGTCTTTGCTTTTTCCGTTTTTCTTGTTTATTTACTCTTTTTCCCTGTTGTCCTTTGCAGAGATGGATTTGAATGCTTTTATTCGGACCGCTGACCCCCGTAAGGTGAGGATTGTCGAGAGAGCAAGGGCTGAAAATGAGAGGCCTATCGTGACCGTGGCTAAGCATCGTACCGTGACCCTACTTCCAACCTCAGTTGTTCGCCCTTCTAGAGAGTTGTCGGCTAGCATCGAAAGAGAGTTTGTTGGAGATGCAGGTGGCAGCGGTGGTGGAGATCAGGAAATTGCTTCTGTTGGTGGTCATGATAATGTTGAACCAATCGTGCCCACCACGGATAATGTTGTTGCTGAAACTGAAGCACCCGGGCCCAGACGTTCAAAGAAAAAGAGGGTTACCCGCGGAAGTGAGAGTATTCCCGCCGCTTCTCATCCGCCCAAGAGATTGAGGGCTGATTATGGAACAACTGGTGGTTCCGCTGCTGGAGGTAAATCTCCTAGTGTTCTTAATAGGTTGCTCCAAGATTCTTTGTTAACGGTAGAACAGGGTGTCCCAGCTCTTCCTACCTTACCTTTTATTACTTCATCCGTGACAGCTTCACCTTTGGAAGAGGGCGGAGATCACACTGACTCCGTGACTGGTCCTTCTTTGCGAACTGTGGGTCCCTCCGCGAGGTTCGTAGTTCTATCCGATTCTTCTCATCACTCAGGTGCTAAATCTGCGGATCCTGAGGTTGACTATTATCAATAATATTGAACAGAATCACGAAAGTGGTTCGTGTGACCTCAATGTGTACCAAAAAACGTGTGCATTATACAAATTGATGTACAGGCATGACTTTACGGTGGATGGCATGGTTTGGAACATTTTTGAAAGATCATCAAGGGTGGTTTTAAATTGAGATACCTTTTCTTTTGTACCAAAAATACAAAGCAAAAAAATTCCAAGACTTCTGAAACCATCTCGGGGTCAGCATCTGGTGATTTTAATTTAAACAATGAAGCGGATGAGTTTGAGGAAGAGACTCAAGAACATCGACCAATGGGTCATGACCGTTCAAAGGCCAAGAAGAAATCATCCACCTCCTCTCGTAAGGGATCTTCTTCACTTGTTGATTTGGTAGCCGACAAATTCTTGAACAATAAGTCGACAAAATGGGGAAAGATGCAGGAGCAACAAGATTCCTACATACAGTTGAAGAATCAGGAGTAGGATATCCAAGAGACGGCGCGTAAGGAAGCAGCGGAGTTGAAAAGAGCGAAACTTGAAATGCAGCGTCGAACACTTGAATTAGCCGAAAAAAAGAAAGGGGACAAAGACATCTTATTCTATAATTCAGTAATCGACCCCTCTTTGCCCGCAATACAACAATAGAAGCTGCAGGAGATGAAGGACGAAATCAAGGAAACCTATAACTTGTATTATTAGTTTAAGTTTTTAATTATTATTGTAATGTTTTTATGTTATTTGAATAATTATGTATGTTTTTTATTATTATGTAATGTTTTTATTAAATAAAATTTTATTTTGTTGTTAATTTTTTTAAAAAAATGAAGGTCTCCTTATAGTGGTAAAAAGTCGCATTTGGTCGCCGGAAAAAGAAAGTTGATGTGACAGGAAAAAATGTAGGTCGCTGTAAGTCGTTATAGTAGGAAGCCTAACAAAGCTACAATCATGGAGAGTCATAGTCTTCAGGTTTCTAGAAGTGAGTCCACTTAGTAATCTAACCAATGTTTTGAAAACCGGGTCTTTGAGCTGTATAAAAAAAAATTGCAGACTTTTCCCCAGCGACATGTCGCTGGGGAAAATGTGCAATTAACTTAAGATTTTATTATTAACTTTAAATATTTGGTTTTAATCAGAAGTTTCCCCAGCGACATGTCGCTGGGGAATCTACTGCCACCGTGGCACCAATTCCTTGACCAAAAAATACGTGGGGCCCACTTTTCGCTGGGGATTGTCGCTGGGGAACGTTTTGCCATCGAGCTTATCCCATCAACTTTTCCCCAACGACATTTCGCTGAGGATAGATTTCCCCAGCGACATGTCGCTGGCGAAAGGGTCGGAATGTTGCTGGGGAAAGCATCGAATGTTGTAGTGATAAAAGTTCCGCATCTGCACTAGTATTGAGCCCATGTTGATAACTAGAACAAAAAATATAAAGTATAATCTAGCAAATATAAAGTTGTGTATTATAGTGGGAGTCGTCTACTCTTTCAACTGAAAGACAATATGAGAAGCTAATTAACTTCTTATTTTTTAAAGGTCCAACTGAAAAACAGAATATTTGCATATTATCCGCTCAAACTTGTTCAAGCGTAATCCATGTTTTCTTCTACTAGTCTTCTTTAGAAACATCTATGAACTGAAGATGCACTGCCAAGTTTGTGACTCCATTTGATGTCACAATATACATATTCACTGGGTGTAGAATTACTAGCTAGATATGATTGATTGATTGATTATGGTTATCAAAGAGGCATGTTATAAGCTAGTTCTTTCTGTTATGATTAAGGCATTGAGGCCTTCATTTTCAATACCCCAATTGACATTATGAAATGGAGTTTACTAGAACTATATTTACGAAAAGTTTAATTGGACAAGACTTCATAATATTGAGATGCTTTTTAGTTTTTTTCTTTTTTTCATTATTGCTCACATTTACTTGGATGGCATGGAATAAGAAAAATTTTAGGACTCCAGGCACATCTTGCTAGGCAAAAATGGTTGCGCGCGTTGTGTCCAGGAAAAGCTCTTTCCGAATAGTTCCATAATAGACTTTACCAAGCTCGATCACTAGTATCACATCCAGTATTCTCGGCTTTTATGTAGTTGTTTAGACACAACGGTTTTGAGCAGTTTATACTCGGATTTTGGATAAATATATTCTAAAACTGTCACTGCGTGTATTTGTTGTAAGATCTTCAACTTTCCATTTTCATCTAGCTCTTTAATTTAACATTGTGTAAAAGAATATAGGATATAGGTTTTGCTGATTAACTATTGTTTATCCCTTAGCATTAGCTTAAGAAGATTAGAAATAAAGAGATTCACAACAACAATCTGAAATCGCATTAATTACCACTGCACGTAGAAGGAAACAAATAACAACAAACACCAACATAACGAACGAACCAAATCGTAGTAAAATTTCATTTGCATCTTAGACAACCGGGCCCTTTGGACGAATGAAGAAAACGAGCAAAGGGCTCAATTTGCTCTGAAGATTACGAATCAATATCATATGTGGTGGATTCTGACCATAAAGCTTCACACCTCCCTGATGAAACAAGAACAGCGTGGTCAAAATGCTAATGGTGACCGTAATGATCTTTGACCAAGCCCGAAGTTGCTTCTCAATCAAATTCTGACACCTAACTATAGGCGTGCTTTCGTAAACTTGGTTCAACTGAGCCACAATCTTCATCATCTCCGTTTCAACACTCACTTTCCCACGGGTCTTCCGCATCCCATTAAACAGTTCTGCGATCTCCTCATCGGCCAAATCACTTTCGATAATTTTCCCTTCACGTAATATCTTCACGTCCTTCACAGTATCAATGATCCCACTCATGAAATCAACATATCCGGTTAGATCAAGACCATATTCGGATGCAAAAGTAGTGTCGTTCTTTAGCATTAATTTCTCGTAAGCTACCAAGTTTCTCAACACGACCTCTGAATTGCTTTCGTTCGATTAAGGCGTTTTGAGAGTCGGTTTCAAGAGAGTGTTGGCCTCGCGGGGCGGGACACATAAGAAACGGGCTGTGTCTTTAAGGGGTGTTTCGGACTGTTTTTACAGCCGTAAACGGTAGGCGTTATGGGTTTCGTAAGCGTAGTCTGGTAGACGTACCGTTTGAGACGACGGGGGTGACCGGGAGTAAACAACGGTGTTCGGGCTTTAGTAGTGATCAAAAGTAGAAGGTTCAGGCTGTTCGGATGTTAGTTGCGGGGTTTGTGCAGTGTTATACACCGGTGACAACTTAGCAGCAGCAGCTTTCAAGGTGCATGATCGTTCGTTCGTGATAAGAGGAGACGACGTCAGGTGCGTGAAAAGGCGTATGGGATCCGTCAAAGCAGGTGGTTTGGATTTGGTTCGTTAGCAGTTGAAAGAAAACGTTATAAGCGGGTGGCTTTTGTTTTCTTGGTCGGTGGAGAGGCCTCTTGGAACAAGTTTTGATCGGGAAAAGGTACAGGCTGTCAAGATAAGAAGAGATTGGAGAAGAACACGGTGTGACATTATGGCGTTGGAGTTCAATCGGGTGGCTTTGGATGTGGCCGAGGTGAGGTCGTTGATCCGGTAAAAGTCGTGATGTTAGTGAACGTTTCCAGCATGATGCCATGTGACATGTTGCAAGTGTGGTCGATTTGATTCGGGTTGAACCGAGATGACTTTGGACATGACCGGTGGTGGTCGGGGTGTCCGGGAAAAGGTCGAGATGGTTACGGAAAGAAGGTGTCATAGACGAGGACAAGCGGCTGTGAATAAACCGATTAAGGGGGTGATTGTTGGGTTTAATCGGTTATGTGTCGGGTTCATGTGCATGCATGTCTAGAGCTTACTAGTTTAATAAGCCTTTGTGTATTACATACGTAGTATTACGTATATGCATGGAGTAGTTAATAGTAATTGGTATTTTGATTTAGTAGTCACTTGACGAGGTATGTTGGATTTGATTTAGAGGTGGTCATGTACGGGTTCTTTTAGATGTGATGTTTTAGGGTACCCCACGTACTATTTTGTAGCTGGTGTAAGTCTATTTAAAAGCCCTTTGTTATGTTGAATATATTAAAGCATTACCAGTACTACTTTCATATTATTCTGAGTCGAGAGTGAGAGGAGTGCTTCAATCTCACTGAATGATCTTTGACCAAGCCCGAAGTTGCTTCTCAATCAAATTCTGACACCTAACTATAGGCGTGCTTTCGTAAACTTGGTTCAACTGAGCCACAATCTTCATCATCTCCGTTTCAACACTCACTTTCCCACGGGTCTTCCGCAATCCCATTAAACAGTCTGCGATCTCCTCATCGGCCAAATCACTTTCGATAATTTTCCCTTCACGTAATATCTTCACGTCCTTCACAGTATCAATGATCCCACTCATGAAATCAACATATCCGGTTAGATCAAGACCATATTCGGATGCAAAAGTAGTGTCGTTCTTTACCATTAATTTCTCGTAAGCTACCAAGTTTCTCAACACGACCTCTGAATTTCTATCGAGAGTGATTCGAGGTAGATAACAAACTCGATCTTTTCCATTGACAAATTTTATATTCATTATACCTTCGTTTATAGGTGACAAACGAAACTTCACTCGCGCAGTTTTCCAAAGTTCAGAAGCAGTAGGCACTATCAACTCGTCAACTGGCCCGCCACTTTCAGCAAAAAGTTGGCTTATAGATTCCACGATTCGAATCAAAGGTATAGCCCCCGGTATCAATTCTGCGACTTTCATGATGGCTCCTACAAGTTCTAGCTTCATGTCTTTTTTAACTGGATCGCTGCTCGCAAGGTTTGTGAATTCGACTTTTCTTAATGTCAATGTCTCATTGTTCACAATGGAATGGTACATATAATCAAGTAGATGATTAGCATGACCAAAATTGGTTTTAACATTTGATATGTTAATAGGTGAATGGGACTCACAAAAGACCCGAAGTTTGAATTCCAAATGATCATCTTGAGTTTGAGCACTTTCGCCCGATAAGGCCTTACGGATTTCTTTCAATACAATAAGCGGAATCTGGTTCTCTAACTTGACCAAATCATTCGCTTCTATAGCAAGACCACATTTTGAATACGTATTAAGCTCATCGATCAGGAAGATACCGTCAATAGCAAATACCCATGCTAAGGTCTCGTCATCTGAATCTAGATACGAATCATAGCATGCACATATTGCGGGAATGATCTGTTTTACTTTTTCGACTACTTGTTGTTTGTAGTCATGAATTTGGTGAAGCTTTAGTACTCTTCTTACGGCTATGAGCTTCTTTTGCTCCATCTTCTTATAAAGCTCGGGCTGAAAATGGTGGTTTGGCCCGAGCCCTATTCGTCGAGGGACGTATGCCTCAGGTTTTTCGGTTTTTATGATTTTGGGAACTTCATATATGGAAACTGGAGGTGTATCTATTGGAACTGCAAGTTGGGTTTGTAAGGTTTTGCTAATTTGATCCACCCATGGTTTGTTGCCTATGTTTGGACTCAAAGATGGGTTTAAAGAAGCCATTTGGTACTACACAAAATTGGCTCTATGAATACAATGGTGTAAGCTTGATATTTTACTATATATAAACATATATGTTGTTAGGTACAAAAAAAATTCATATATATATATATATGTTTTTTGGAAATGAGATATTTATTCATTCCTATTACAAGCTTGTCGATAATAGTCTAAAAAAACTCATGTTC
>BQNB010203726.1:0-10743 GCA_026074375.1 Tanacetum coccineum | reverse complement strand
GTATAAATGTTGAAAATCAAAGAGTTGTAAAGTATGCATGATCATTTAAATCCCCAAATAGTCACAAAAACGTATGCATGAGTGTTGCAATTCAAAGAGTTGTAAAATATACATGACCATTTCAATCCCCAAATAGTCACAAATGTTATGTATGGTTGGACCACCATTGTTCAAAGTATGTATTACCACTTTATTCAAGGCACCGTAATTGTTCATGTTCATATTATTGCCATGCTCCGACATGCTATAACGTTCATTAGCTCGGTAGTTTCGACACCAGTGATAGCTAATCACCCGAACGGGGCTACACACTCGAATAGATCTATTTCATAACATTCGCACTCACCCTTCAGGTAATTCACACTTCAATCCGCTTAAGCTAATCCGTAATCATTTGGGTAAAAGTAAAGTAATGTCCTTGTTTTCAAAAATGAAGTGAAACAAGCAATGTATTTCATCCCAAAATAAGCAATTGAGTATGTAGACCAGTTTGTAAAACAAATTGTAAATGCACATGTAATGTATTCAAACCAATCATGTAAATGGAATTGGTAACAAGCATGTTCTCACCCCAAAAGTTGTAAAGTATATATAAAACAAGTAAAACGTGGGGCTATAAACTCACCTCGAGTGTGAATAACAAAGTATATCTAAAATGCGCCACGTATGTGTCCGAATGCAACCTAATTAATTATAGGTCGTATGAGTACTAAGAACTTTGATTAACGGATACCGTATATAAATCTATATAGCTACATCACCATCTAATTGTATTTGTGAAATCATATTTATAAAGTTAAAACGTTTATAAATATTTCCTTAGTAAAAATGGCGTAACTTTCCCGTTTTAAGCCCGTTTTGTACGTTCTTTACGTCCACGCTTTCGAATTAAGACGATGTATCCAAATATTACATTTTCATATTTTGAGTCCTCTGGTGAATAGTGGTTTTTACTGTTCATGGACTTTTATAAATTTAGTTATCGTAATCGCGTAAAAGTCGTATCTTATTCGTTTTAACTCTGATTTTAGTTATTCTATAGAGCATATCTTCGTAATTAAAAGTTTTATCAAACTAATGATGTTTTCAAAATAAAAATACCTATGTGAATAGTAACTTTTTTAAAATTATTTTTATAAAAGTATTTATTATCGTAAACTTACGAAATTCATAACTCCTTCATTATTGATCCTAAAATTATGATTCTTAATGTTTTAGAATTCTAAAAATATGTACTATCTGAGAAAAATATCCATCCTTTTATATCAGAGGTGGTTTGTAATAAGTTTTTATAAAATTTCTTTTATAAACGTGTTTATTATCGTATAACTTGCAAATTACGTATCTCCTTCGTTATAAATCGGATTTTTAAGTTCTTTATATGGTTGGAATCCTCATGACATGTAGTATTTTATAAAAGTATAAAATAAATATGTTATATTTTGAATTTTGATCAGACCCTATGATATTTTTGCCAAAAATATGTTTAAACTTGATTTTGTAACTTTTTAGTTTAGTATACTTGTTACAAGTCATCTACAACAACATATATCACATGTCTTGCATACTTAAGGTCCTTAGTCTATGATTTATCCAAATATTGTCCAAGTTAACAAGATCAACAAGTTCTTATACTTATAAACTTATTAAGTAACTTTTAAAACCACTAGTTTATATATACTTTTTATACATAAACCACACTTGAATAATACTTTTACTTCCATTCCCACATGATATTAACATTCATATAACACATGTAAAAGTATATTATAGCTTGATTACAAGTAAAAATTCATTTTACAAGTTAATAAGTTCCTTAGATGGTGATTAACTACATAGCCATTTTATACACATAAAATCATGAATGTAAAGAGTTTAAGGTTTTTAGATAACCTTAATATGATGTATGGTGATGAACAATAAGATCTAAACCCTAGTTTAGATGATAAACCTAAGCTTTCAAAACATAGAAAACCCTAACCTTCAAGAAAACCCTAATTTTAAACCTTCCTTGCTTTAACACTTGTAAACCCCAAACCAAACCTTCTAAACACCTTAGGATATCTTAGATATGATGTAGAACACTTAGAAATGTGGTAAATAAAATTTGTATGGTTGGTTTATGGTAATGATTTTGAGCCGTGGCATAGAAGGGTGAAAAGGAGAGGATTTTATGTTGTTTTCACTTTAGAAATGAGATGTGTGTGTTACTTCCACTAGCTAAGGCATTATATACTTCAAGACTTAGTCAAAGAACATCAAGAGGATTTCTAGGGATAGTTGGTCAAGTACTATTTGGGCTAGTAAGAAAAATATCTCTTGGTTCCCTAAGATGAGTATCATCCCATGAATTCTAGGAATGTGATTTGAACTTAGATAATATATTTGTATCTTTCACATTGTATCTAGCCATATATGTATATATGTGATGATATTTTGTAAATTTTGAGTATTGGGTATATATGTGGGTTTTTTTTTGATTGGTTAGAAAGAAAAAGTTTTGGTGGTTTCGGTATGCTCTAAACGTATTTTATCGCGAAACTGTAAAACATTTACGTCAACCAAATAAAACTAAAAATGAACAAGTTATAATTATCTCAAAACAATTACCTATAACTTGCTGAGTAAACATTTTATTGTTTGATGTCCCGTTTACATTGAACGATTATTTGTAGCTTACGCTGATTTACTTAACGATTACGATTTATAGCAAACGCGTACAATACTAATATAAAATTTGATTTATTTAACGTGTACAATGAGCCTAAAACACGGGGTGTTATAGTCTCCTCCTGTTAAAAGAATCTCGTCCCGAAATTTAGTTTGAGTTGCCTTCCGGAATGGTGTTAATGAAGAGTTGTGTGTGAGATTTTTTTATAGGTGAACAGTAACCCTAACTGTCATGAACAGTGTCCCAGCGGCTATGAACAGTAACCCTAACGGTTACTTCCTCCCTTTAAATACCAAATTTTTACCCTCCATTTCTCCATACAACACTTAATCTTTCACTTACATTTCTCTTATCCAAACCTCTCAAAATGTTGCATATCATCACACTCTTGGTGATGGCGAGCATGGTAGCACTCGGCATTTTTCTTGCCTACGTCCCATACGAAGAATAATTTCAGTATCTGGCCTTTATTCTAGCGATTCTCGCGCCCCTCATCGTTCTTGCTATTGGCGTGGATCTCTTTTGGAAGGAATAGATATTATTGCTAAGGAGGGTTGTAATAAAACTTGTATTTCCTTTATGTCCTTATGTAATCTTATTTCTAAGATAATAAACGCGTGTTGTGGAAACAAATCTATTTTTTATTTTTATTTATGTCTTTCGAATATTTCGTTACCATGCTTAGTAACTCGTTTGCATTCCCCTTCTAAATTGCTTTATCTTGCACGTTCAAGATTAGTGACGTTGGTTTAATATTAATTGTTGCGACCAAGGCTCGACTTCTAGCGGGTTTTTCTGTTCCCTTTGGCTTAACGCGTCAGTTATAACATCTTTCTTAGATTGATAACGAATTTATACCTATGGTGGTGTCGTAACTACTAAGCTCTATGGTATTACGTAGACGTCAGAAATGATGAATTGGTATATTCCTAAATGGCGAGTAAACTTGTTAGTGGATTGTCCTAGGGTGACTAGGGATGCGTCTTGACTTTTGGACATAGGATTTTGTATAAAATGATGTCGACTTTATATAGTACGGTGGTGTAAGAGTTTACTTAGTGATTATTATTGTTAGTTTGGTTCTTCGTGATGATTACATTTTATGAATACGCACGCAAAACTTGATATAAATAGAAAATTGTCTTTTGACAAGAAGTTTTAAGGTGAACTACCTCTCAGCTATGAACATGGTCCTTCCTGAATTATACATAGGTGATCAAGCTATGTATAATTGAGGACTAACAATGCATTGCTCATTTTCATCAAAATTGTGTTATAATTTCATAATAATTGTGGGAGTGGTTTAAAAAAAATATAGAGAGTTAAAGTAGAATTGACGTTTTCATAATACGTTAATTTGATAGATGCTTGAAATCATTCAGTACAACGGAAATTTAAGAGAAATACAACAAGAACTCCTAAGGAGATAAAGTCTAAGATAGTTCCAACTTAGGGTTCACTAGGCAAAGCGAGACAACTTTCTCTTTTAAGTTTCGATCTCATCTTCAATGTTGTTAGGGTCTTGATCGGTTTCTCCTCCTCCTAAGGCATACACCATTCCATGTGCTTCAGTACCTTCAGCTTGGTTTTCATGGTTTCGGTTCTTTAATTCTGGGTAATCACTCTTGTAGTGCCCTTGATCCCCATATTCATAGCAAGTAGGTTTCTGACCTGCCCAAGTGCCCCTCTAATTGTTACTAGCATTAGTGTGAGTCCCTTGTAGAATAGATCTCTGCAGCCTATTAAGGATGATAGCCAAGATGTATAAATACAGTTGACTATATAAAAACACTGATTATGAATACTACGTGTTAATGCGGAATCTTAACACAAGTACTAAGAAGAACACTGAAAAACTAAATAATAATTTCTATTAATCTGCTTTAAGTGATTACAGATTACTAACTATTGAGATATGATTTTGTTGAGATATCTTGGCTCTTATTGTCTCTAACTATGCCAGAGGTATCCTTTTATTAGACCAAGGATTAAACCCTTAACAGCTTACAAATGGTAAATTTTTCCGAAAATATCTCATACATATCTTCTTAAACATGGTACTATACTATTTTCTACTATCCTGGTACTAACTAAACCTGATCATTACTTAACTTTTGTACTGGTCATTTATAACTATAACTGTCAGTACTAACTATTTATACTGTCGGTTACTAAGTTAGGAAAACGTAATCCAACATCCTACCTTATAATGATGTTGAACTCTTTACTCATGATTTCTTTAACTTCTTTAACGCATAGAGGATGTATCCAAACACTTTTATCATTTCTTGATCTTTTAAACTCTATCCTTCTTCAGCAGCAACTTTGTCTTCTCAGCAAATACAGCAACATCCTTTTCAAGCAAACATCAACTAAGTTGGCTTATAGTTTTGCGCAAACTACCAGCATTAACGGATTTGATGTGCCTTTACAGTAGTCGTTTGCTCTGGGATAGAATTTAACTCTTTATTTTAAAGACACGGTGAGAGTTAATTACCATAACAGTTTTTGGTTTAAACTGTCATCATCAACGGAATTGATTTGTCTTTACCAAATACCGTTTGCTTTTGGACTAGCCAATGCTTCATTGCAATAACATGGTGAATTGATAAACCCTTATAGTTTTAGCAAAACTATCAGTATAAACAAGATTTGATTAGTCTTTACCAAGAAACAGTTTGATCTTGGATAGCCAACTCTTCTCCAATGAATCAAGGTGAGTTGAGAACCCTAATTTTTGGTAAATGGCAACCATAAAACGGATTAGGGAGAATAAAAAAAAACGGGGGGGGAGGGGGGGGGGGGGGGGGATAGTCTTTTACCACAAGCCATTTGCTTATGGACTAGCCAGCTCTTATGCCTGTTAAGCATGGTGAACTGATGACCATTTGTTGTGTGGTTTTGACACCAACACTCAAAGATCCTCCTCATTTCCATCAAAGTCTTCAGATTCTAACTTGCATTCCCTTCAGACTTCTCCAGATACGCGACCATGTTGTGCTTAGGACATGAATCAAGAACAGCCATTGTGGTCGAAAGAGTGATCGTCGTTAAGAGAGATATTAGGGCTTGTAGATACGAATGTATTTGAGAGAGATTGCGTAAGGAACTGTGCAATTGAGATGGGTTTATATAGGTTTAGGAGACCTAATTTCAAGGAAACCGTTTCAATTTACACTTTGTACCCTTGGCGGTATTTTTCTTCAACGTCTCTATAGCGGTACAAACTTTGCCCAGCGGTACTAACTTTGCACTGTCGGTACTAACTATGTCCAACCAAAGAATGAACAATGTAGATAACAAGAGTGCTTCAGTACCATCAATAACTCTTCTCAATGACTCTCTAAATCCTCTCAAACCTTTTGAAAAGCATCACCTATGGTTAAAATGTATCCTTACACCAAAACTTCATACAAACTATTACTACCATTCATATTGCCTCTTTAAACCAATGCATCTTATGGATTTATCATCCTAATAGAAACAACCAAGAACTGGAATCTGCTAACATCAAATGCCTTGGTTAGTAGATCAGCTACATTGTCATCAGTGTGGATTTTAAGCACCTGGATAAGTTTCTTCTCATAAGCATCTCTTATGAAGTGGTGCCTAATAGCAATATGCTTTGTTTTGGAATGATATACTGGATTCTTTACAATGCATATGGTGCTTTCATTATCATATGTTAGATCTTTGTGTTAATGAAGTAGAAACCCATAGTTAAACATTTGATTTTGAATCCACAAAACTTGCCCACAGCAGCTTGAGCAGCAACATATTCTGCCTCCGTAGTAGAAGTAGCCACAATGGTTTGCTTTTTGCATTGCCAAGAAATGAGTCTCCTGCCAAGAAATTGACAACCTCCTGTTGTGGATTTCCTGTCAAGATTTGCTCCAGCATAGTCACTATCTGAGTAGGATTCCAGGTCAAATGAAGACACTCTAGGATACCAAAGACCCAGTTTGGGTTTGCCCTTTAGATACCTAAAAATTCTCTTGACAGCACTTAGATGGGAGGACTTTGGAGTGACCTGAAACCTAGAACAAGCACAGACTGCAAACATAATATTAGGCCTAAAAGCAGTCAATTACATTAAGAGCCAAATCATGGACCTATAGAGATGGACATCCATAAGGGAAGATCACGGTACTTCCGGTATTGGTGCTAATACTGGTAGGAAATCTGTTGCTGCGCTTCAGAGTTTACTGGAAAGCAGTACTTTGCCTGTTGAGGTTGGCATTACGGCCGCAGCTACTGTGCCTTTTGTCCCTTCCTCTATGACACCTGATTTTATTTCTGGGAGTGGTCTACGGACACGGCATCCAACAGAGAGGTTTGTGATTTCAGACTCCTCTCATGATCTTAATGCGAATGGCATAGATGATGAAGTTACTTCTGTTATCAGGTCCTCTATGCCACCTCCTCCCATATTAACTGCGGCTATCGCCACTACTATTATTGCTGGTGCTACCTCCGCTCCGGTCCATGAGTCTGGTGTCAGACAAGTTCAACCTAGCATATTTAGGGATTCCGCTTCTCTTAGCATGGCCGAGGATGATGTTGCTGGCCCTTCTCAGCCTGTTGGTATAGAGCTTTCAGCGGGAAGCTTTTATGTTTCACAAGACATGGATCCTGAAACTCTCCGCCAAGTATATATTCCTAAGTGGAACGTCATTAATGATTCCGTACTTGATGACCCAGACGTATACCGAGGTATGATTGATCATCTTACTCCTCCCGGGTTCTTTTATCAGCTTTGGGATATGGATTATGAACAACTACTTGCAAAGTTTATTGTTAGGACCGCCCGCTAGGTGTGTTTTAGTGCTAAGATTATAATGCGGTTGTAGTATGAACTAAGAGGTAGGCATAAGTTTAAGGGAAAATATGCTATGCAAGCTAATTGGTTGAAGAAGAGGGATGCGGAGATAGCTAGTTTAAAAGATTAGTTATCTCTATAAGAAGCTGAGGCGGCGGAGGCAATTCATCTTAGTGGTCAAATTGCGGATGTTGAGGCTGTGGAAGCCACTAGAGTCAACGAGCTGAAAGATTTGAAGGAAAAGGAAGCAGATCTTGAGGGACGAGTCGCGGCTTTAGAATCTGTGGCCGCTAGCAAAGATGCCGAGCTTGCATCCTCTAATTCTTAAGTTGCTAAAATGACTTAGGATCTTTCAAACTTGCAGTTGTCTTGCGATGAATTGAGTGTCAAGGCTTCCTCTCTTGAATTTGAGAAAGAAAAACTTGTTGATCAGGTACTTACACCTATCCCTTATATCTTTAATTTTTGCCATATTTTGAATTATGGAATAATCATTTTGACTTTGCAGGTGTCTGCACTGGAGACTACATGCTCTGGCCTCTGTGATGAAGTGATGGGGGTATAAGCTGTTTAAGAAGCAGATTGAGGCAGTTCAAGATGTGCAAGTCAAGGTGCTCAGTGATAGGGTTGCAGATTTGGACGCGGAACTTATGAGGATGGCTCTTCATCTAGATGAGGAGTTTTATCCTTGTTATTTGACTACCATAGCTGGTCAAAAGTGGATCCTTAGCCGTAGGCTCAGACTTGTTGTTATGAAATGCTTACAATCACCGGAATACCTTGCTGCTCTAGGAGGGGCCATAGGCTGTGCCATTGATAAGGGGATACATGATGGGTTGGCGGCCGGTATAGATCATGGGAAAGCTTGACGAGTGCTTGTTGAAGTTGCTGCCTATGACCCTGCCACGGAGGAAAATTATGTTGCTGCTGTGAATGCCCTTCGTGCTGTTGATTTCCCTTTCCTTGCTCAGCTGGCCTCTCATAAAGATTCAAGTATGTCTGATCTTATGGATCTTCTTTGTCTGGAAGGTCCTGCGGCTGAAGCTCCAGAGGCCGAGCAGCTTCAGCCTTTACTTGATCAGACTTATGCTTTCCCCAATCACCGATTGCAGATCAGGTGGTTATTGGAAGAAGAGATTCCTTGACTTTCTCTCTGGACTTTTGCTTATGCTGTTGTGGTGGTAATTCTTACGGAAGTGCTGAGTTCTCGACGTTATGGTTGCTGATGCCTGGTTCCTATAGTTGTGCCGCTATCGCAGGAACCTGATTGGTGTGGCTTAGCACTTCAGGTGTACAAGCATCGTAGCTACTATACATGACCTTATAATCTAATTTTGCTAAAGCGGTTCTCATTCCACCCGTTATCGCATGCGAAAGCTCCTCCTTCTTCAATTGTATTTAGAAAGGAAGAGATGTGAAAACACGCCAGAGCTTGCTTCAGCTCGTAGGCTAGTATTTTTTGTGTATGTTGGTAACTTCTATCGTGGCCATGTGTGGCTTTTTGTTGCGGCCATTTGTACTTGACAATTTGTATCTTTTTCTTTTGTGTTAAAACTGTTATATAATTCTTGAACAGGTTTTTCATTTTTGGGTTTGCTATCTTTTAATAATAGCTAAATTATACGGTTTACAGTGGTAGACTTAGTTGAATTATTTGTGGGTTATTCTCCCGGTTATTGGGTTGCAACCTCTTTTGTACATGAGTAATTTTTAGGCTGCTCAATCCTTGTATTATGAGAATTATAACTTATAGTTTCTTGGGGTCGTTGCCCCCCTGCGTGATGCGTATTTACCGTTCCATATAATTATGTAAATAACTTTGCAATGTAAAAGGAAAAAAGGTAAAGTTTAAAGAAACTTCTTGTGAAGGGTTACTAGGCTTCACGTTTCATTCATTAATAAAAGACGTTACATGAGAAAAAATATATTCAAACACTGCCCCTTCCGCTGCCAAACTTGCGTGGGAAGGGTGCTTACATTTCATGTACGTAACATTTTTAAGGTTGCGGATGTTCCATGTTGCGGGTTAGGATAGCTTTCCATTGCGTTCCGATGAGCTTGTACTCTCGTTTTTAGCCTAGTGCTTCGTTACTTCATATGGTCCTTCCACTTAGGGCTAAGTTTTTTTTGCCGCTCTCTTTTGCATTGACTGGCCTCATTTCTACGGTACCACAAGATCTCCAGGTTTGAAGCTTGAAACCCCAAATACCACTACGGTTCTCTTTAACACCAGTGATGTAACCTTTACTACCTCCAAAAGCAACAGGGCCACCATTAAAGTCTTGAAATTCAGCAAGGTAGGCCTTGTTTCCAGTCATGTGCCTGGAACATCCACTATCAACTATTCCTTTATTCTTTAAACTTCTATGTGGACAATCCTGCACATCAAAATGAAAGAGATTAGATTCTCTTAGGGACCCAAGCCTGTTTGGGCTTGAGTCTGCCTAGTGGATCTTTGAAAGTGTAACAATTTCTAAGACTGGATCCACCATTGTATTTGGAGACATTGTGCCAGTTGTATCTTTGTGGTCTCCAATTACAACCTGCTGAGGGCTTAACAGCAGTTTCCCTTTTTCCCCCAACAGTACTAACAACATTTACCTTAGCAGTATTAACCTTTTGGTTTGAAATTTTTTTACTAAGTACTGTTGTCCTTTTAAAAGGCCTTGAAGATGGTGAATGAGTGTTGTTTAAAATATTTGCTGGTCTAACTCTATTCACCATGGGCTTAACAGTATTAACTTTCATAGCAGTACTAGTTAGTACTGTCTGTCTATTAAAACTTTGCCTAGCAGTACTAACATTTTTAGTACCGCTAGCTCTAGCAGTACTAACTAGAATTTTACCAGTTCTAGTTAGTACTGCTGAAGGAACAAATTGGTTTTGTTTATTCACTCTTTGCACATTGTTCCAAGTTTGCCTTATCTCCCTTTGTCTAGAATTCATGTTTAACTCAGCTTGCTTAGCCATCCTCTTCTCATGGAAATCACAATCTCTGATTAAATGATTAAGACTTCCACATACAAAACATTCTCTTACAGTAAACCCATACCCCAACTCTTTCTTATCAACTTTAGGTTTTTGACTATGTGTGAACTGATTCTTAATAGTTTCCCTAGGAGTTTTTACTTGCTGGTTGGCAAAACTAGCTGTTTCTTGTTCTTTTGGTGGTACTGACACATACTCATCTTCACTATCTGATTCATACTCCTCAATGATAGGAGCATCAGACCAGACCTTAGGTTGACATTCT
>BQNB010203725.1:0-10743 GCA_026074375.1 Tanacetum coccineum | reverse complement strand
AAATGAGCAATTAGTTAAAGACTTAAGAACAACTAGGATAAGTGTTGTCTCTTATAAAACTGGTTTAAAATCTATAGAAGTTAGATTGTTAATCTTTAAGAAAAATGAGTCTGTACATGAGGAAGATATAAAACTTTTAAAATGTGAAATCTATTTAAGAGATTTAGATATTACAGAGCTTAAAAGGAAGTTAGAGTTGGCTACAAAAGAAAAAGATGAGGTTCAACTTACAGTACAAAAATTTGAAAATTCATCAAAAAGCCTAAGTAAACTTCTAGACAGTCAGATAATGGATAAGTGTAAAACAGGATTAGGGTATAATGCTGTCCCACCTCCCTATACTGGGAATTTTATGCCACCAAAACCTGATTTAGTTTATCCTGATGATTTTGTGGAAGTGAATGAGTCTGTTAGTAAGTCTATATTTGAAAAGCCTATTGTTGAGACTAATGAACCTGAGACTGCTAGGAAAGAAAATGAAGCCTCAATTATTGAAGATTGGGTATCTGATAGTGATGAAGAAAATGTGCCTAAGGTTAAAACAGTTGAGATGTTTAATAAACCTAGTTTTGCTAAGATAAACTTTATTAAGTCTACTGAGCAAGTAAAATCTCCTAGGAAAACATCAGTTGATAAAAATAGGCAAAACACACCTAGTCCTAGAGGGAACAAGAGAAATTGGAACCAACAGATGTCTCAAAAATTAGGTGTTAGGAATAAAAGGATTCTTAACTGTTACTACTGCTGGTTCAAGTTACAACTGCTGGTTGGAGTTACTGCTGCCGCTCAAGATTAAAGAAAAAAGTTCTAAGTCATTACTACTACTAGTGTAATATTAGTACTGCCAGTACAAAATGTTACTACTGCTAGAAGAGTTTATGATGTTACACTTAGTTAGTATTGTTAGTCTATTTTAGTACTGCTAAAGAGATATGTATGAGATATTTTAGGAAAAAATATGTATGAGTAGAAAATGCGTTGTAAGCCCATTAGGGTTCCTTGGTGTGTAAAAAGAGACCCTAGGGCATGTAGTTCATATATCTCATTTTTCATATTCAGTCATATATATTTTCAAGGTTTTATATAACCCTAACACTATCAAAAGTGTTCGTATTAATATATTGAGGCTAAAAGTTTGGTTTTATACAATCTTGTTTGTCACTGTTTTATTGCTTGTTCTTCTTAGTATCATAGACTAGATTCCACATAGTCTTTGATATATTCAATCAAAGTTTCTATCATAGTTGTATTAAATTTATTCAATATAACTAAGCATGTTTACAAGCTAAGCAAGATCTATTCAAGTGGGATCAACAAGTGGTATCAGAGTTTGTTTGAGAAACTTTAAATAAGAAGAACCATTCTACATACAAGATCTATTTGTTTCAAGAAAAGATGGAGTCAGTATCTGCACAAGTGGTTGCTGTTGCAAAACTTCTAGTGCTCAATCCAGGCGAATTTAAGCTTTGGAAGATGAGGATCGAACAGTACTTCTTAATGACTGATTATGCTCTTTGGGAAGTAATTTTAAATGGTGACTCACCTATGCCAACAAGAACTGTTGATGGTGTTGAGACATCAGTACCTTCTACTACTGCAGAACAGAAGCTAGCAAGGAAGAATGAGTTAAAGGCAAGAGGTACTCTGTTGATGGCTCTCCCTAATGAACATTAAAGATGCTTAAGTTGTTTGATTTATAATATTAGGGTTCTTCAGAAAACTCTAATTCAAGACAAGCAGATTGTATGTTAACTTGGTAAAGAAACAAGAAGATTGTGCAACATTATAAGGGTTTCATGTTCTTGGTTCGTAATTCAAATCGGAGTTTGTTTGATTAATGGTGTTATATTGCGACAAGAAATCATAACACACAAGTTGATCTCGTGATTATGGTGTAAAGAAAACCCTATTAAGAGTGTGATTCGTTTAAAGAAAGCACATCAATAAGAAGTCGAAGGTTAAACCCTAAGGTCTAGAATAATTAAATTACATCAATCGGGTTGAATTGAAGGTTATGCTACTTAGGGTTTCGACGAGTATGGTTACTAGTGGTGTAATATGTGTCGACTGAGGTTACTGGTATTGCATTTATCTTTACTTATTTTATGTTGAGTTCATATTAATATTGCTGCTTTGAAAAGATTACTACTGCTCGTTACAACTGTCAAGGTTTAAACGAGTTAGTGATGTCATAAGAAAAGTTTGTGTTACTCATTATTATGTTAATACTGCTCGGTTTAAATGGTTTATGCTGCTTGGTTCGACTACATATTTAGATTACAACTGCTTAAGATCGAAGTTTGTATCTACTACTGCTAAGTTATTCATTAATACTGCCAAGGGAAAGTTTATACTGCCAGTTGAATTTTAGTACTTCTCGTTGAAGAGCTTCCTGAAGATGTAAATGCCATCAATGCATGGTTTGTAGGTTCCTCTTCTTCAGTCTGGTAGCTCCAATCATATCCCTCCAATCCATCTCGGTTCTATCAAGGCATTCTGAGTAGGAGTCTCCACTACAATAGTTCTTGTATTATTCTCTCTTCCTTTGTACTCCTGATTTCTTAGAAACCTACATTCTCTTGCAAAGTGTCCATGTTTATGACAGTTGAAGCATTCCACTTTTGACTTATCAAAACCAACTCTTTGACCATTTATGTCTAGCTTCTTCCATGTTTCTCCTTGATAAACCTTCTTGGCTCTGATTGTTAGGCATGGTCATCTCCATTGAAGATCCATTTCTTCCAGATCATCAGGATGAAGTTGTTCCAGATCTTCTTGAGAAAGTTGAGGAGAGTTGGGTTGACTTGCAAGGAAAGCACAAATCACAGCATCATAAAGATTATCTAGACATACAGAGTTAACACCATTACCTTGAGTATGAATAGTACTATGAGTAGTACTAACTCTATGAGCAGTATCATCTGCTTTTGTAGTGTAGTGTTATTAGTGCTGTTAGAGACAAAGGCCACATTCTGTGAATTTTGACTTGTGTATGATGAACCTGTAATTTCCTGTTCATATATCTTCAAGTTATTATACAAGTCATCAAGGCTGAGTGAAACTTCAATTGATCTTTGTTTGGAAGAGCCATCAACAGGGTTGCTCTTGCTTTCACTTCATTCCTTCTATCATGTTTTTCTTCAGCAGTGGTTGGTTCATACTCCCGTTCAACTGTTCCAACAGTTCCTTTTAGTACTTTGTTCCCATTCTTGATTACTTCTCATAGGGAGAATCAGTCATAAGAAAATATTAGTCTATCCTCATAAGCCAGAGATCATAGTCTCCTGGGTTGAAAATAGATAGTCTTGTAGTCAGATTGTTAGTGGTAGTTCATACTTCCATCTTGTCACAGAAAAAATAAATCTTGGATGAATTGGTTTGATTTCTTCTTATTCAAAGCTTCACAACAAGCTCTGATACCACTTGTTGATCCCAATGAATAGATCTTTAACTCCTTAGCTTGTAAGGTTTAGTACCCTTGGATAAATCCAAAAATACTAAGTATGAAACTTTGATTAAATGATATAAACTATGCGGAAACTAGTTTATATCACTAAGAAGTATTCTCAATGAAACAGTAAAATATGTTTTGACACAAAGATATAATCAAAACAACAAGCTTCAATATATTAATTCGATCACTCTTACTTAGTGATTGGGTTTACAACGTTGAAGCTATGAACTCTATGAAGACTGAGATGAAAACTTATATCTAACTTCATGACCTATGATCTCCTTTTATAGACCAATGAGTCCTTTACAAGATAACTATAAATCTTTTGAGATCTTCTATAATTCTAAACATTTACATATCTTTCTATAGAATATAGAATATACACCATAAATAACTCTATGCATATCTTGTTACGCGTCTTTGTCTTCAAAACCTTCACAGTATTTAAGTCCCTTTACTATCATACAAACTAAAACTAGCAGTACTAAATATATACTAGCATACACTCAGTTAGCTAATGTATTCTATTCTGAGCAGTACTAATCTGTGAAGATTTATTCCCAACAGTGGAATTATTAACAACAACCAAACTTCTCTCCGTGGAAAATATGTCCACCTTATATGTATCCGAATCAAATGCAACATATGAAAAATATGTTCGAGACTAACAATTTTGGACACATGAGACATTAGGGACCAAGTGGTTGAGTCGTTACAACATTAAGTGGAGTTGTTCATTAACATTTCTTCGAATTCGACGAGCGAATACATTCTTAAAATCTTATGACGGGTTTTCCAAAAGATTTCTCCTTCAAAGCTTTCTTACTTGAAAATGTTAAGAAACAATTGTATGCGAAACGGTATGTCTTCTTCCAAACTTCTTAGAATTTAATTAAGTGTTAAATGTTAAAAATCTATATATTATTATGCAACATGTGGTATAATTGAAACAAATAAGCTTATAGTTAGTAGAACAAAATTTTATCTTATGGAAAATAATTGTAGTCCTAAAATTCATTTTGTTGACTTTCTAGAATTAAGAGATTTTGTTCATTATAAACTCGTCTCTCACGTAGTTGAATTAGAATTCTTTACGTACCTCTATAAAATAGAAATCTTCTATGTCCACTAGTATCGAACTCACGTAGATGAAGAAAAGTGAGTTAAGTGGGTAGTTATTAACATAATAAGTAGGATATTTTTCATCTTACTCCAGAAAGGCATGACATCAAAATCACTATGGATGAAACAAACTCCTTTCGACTACGACGTCCGCATCGTCTACACGTCTACAATAAACTACGTCTATCGAAATCTTCTCATCAAACTTTAAGTCCATTCTATTATTCTATCATTTATCATTTTTTCAAATATTACAAAACGTGACAATTAATTATTTCATCCGAAGTAATTAATTTACTCAATTGATAAGTAGTTGATTGAAAACGTCACTAAATCCTCTCTTGGCTTGACAACTTGATTATTTCGTCCGAAGTAATCAAAGTATTTTTAATTAATGAAAGGTTAATTAAAATGTCAATTAAATTTCGTTAACCATCTCTCGATCTAAAAATCTTGACAACTTAATTATTTCATTGGAAATTATTTAAGTTTACTTAACTTAACGAAAAGTTAATTAAAAATGTCAAGTATTTTTCTCTCGTCTTTGACTTTATTCCTTCGACGACTAGAGTATATAAAATAGTACCTCCCGACGTATTTTGATAATTCTATATTTACAAAACTAGTTAAAATGAACAAACAAAAAAAATTCTCAGATAGGCGGCCCCCTTAAAATTAAAGGGACCGACCGTGTTAAGTGGGCGGCCCCCTTAATAATTAAGGGGACCGGCCTATTAAAATCACCAAACAGCCCTTTCCTTCTGCAAAACCGATTACCAAACACCCATTTAAAATTCCTTCTTCTCCCCTGCTGCTGTGTGACGAAAACCAACACCCAAAACCTTCAAAATTCAAACCTTCAAACACTCATTCGACCAAAATTCGCAAGGGGCAAACACCAATAACAAGATTAGCAACCTCCATTGTAAGATTTCCTACACTTTTCTTTTTCAATTTCATCCAATTTTGCTCTCAATCAAATTGGTATTTTTTTATATAACTTTTATTTTTTTATTTCTATGATTAAGTCTAGGAAATCCATAACTATAATGATTCCCGTAGTCATAGGATTTCAAAATTGTCAATAGGATTAAGTCATTAATTCGTTTGGATTTTGAAAATTTATATACATTCTTTTTCGAAAAAAGAAATTTTGGAAATTTTAAAACAAAAATTCTATACATAGTTGATTCATGCCAAAAACACGTTAAAATGAATATACATTGTCATTCGAAACAGACATTCCTAAAGACATATTTTTCAAATCAATGGATAATGTTTTATAAAAATAAAAGGGTGTTTGGTTCTTCTTAGACGATTTTTAGAGTCGAAATGACCATCACTGTATTTTTGTCACTTGTATAAACGCATAACTAACTTGTATAAGTCATCAAGATATATAATTCATATATATAGATACATTTTGTGAAAAGTATAAAATAAAGGGGCGTTTGATTTAACGTTTTAAAACATAATGTTGAGTCAAAACAAACACCATTTTACTTACGTCAAGTCATACGTGATGAACTAATACTTGTCAACAAAATATACAACTTAACGTATATCTTTCGACAATTTTAGTCAAGTCTTGTATTGATAAAGGAATGTTTGGGTCATTTCCTAGATGTTGAAATATATAACTAATATATATTCTTCGACACCCTAGATTAAGTGAAAAATAAAATAAGGAACATATGGATTACCTCTTAGGTTTTTATTTTTAGAGTCGAAATAATCCTTGTCCCACATTTGTTGTTTTTCAAAACTTTATTTTTTATTTTCTTATTCTTTTTAATAATTTATATTTCGTTGTTGTGCGTTTTTAGTGACCAAACATGCCTCGAGCAACAGTTGGTGATACCTCTCTTACCCGATCTTACATTCCCAAAGTATCTCAAACACCCGGTATCTCTCCTTCTATCGCACACTTCGACAAACCTACGAAGATCGATGTATTCATGAGGGTAGAGTTGTTGATCAACTTTACTACACATCCGATTACATCGATCGTTGTTTTTCTAACATTCGTCTCAATTGACTCTAACGAAATCAATGACCAATTGTCCCTTGTTTCATTCTAACTTTATAGTCAAGTCACTCTTCAAAGAGATGACTCCGGCGTCATTCTTATCTCCTTCATGATTCAAAACGAATTCATCACTCTTTCTCTCCAACAATTCGGTCAAATCCTCAGAATCCCATTCACTGGTCAAGCCGTATTCACAAACGAATGGGATCTAGGTGCCTCTTGCAATATTCCCAAGAACACTAAGGTCCATATCATACCGACCTCCCTACTCCTGAAGAAATTCATCAATTTCTTCAATTTTAACGTATTGACTCTAACCGCAAAATCAAAAACAAAAACGTCATTCTTTCACCAAATCAAGTTCTAACCAAAGAACTTAGACAAGATTTGAAAAGATGGAACAAACTCATTTATGAGAATGTGTTCGGATTAGGAGGACACCGGGACCATCTCCCCTTGCCTTGCTCATATATTATATTGTATTCTAGCCGAGCAACAATATAATCTTGCCTATTTCTTTGTCACAAGAATTAAAAAAATGACGAGCGACTCCTAAAGCCCATCTTTCCTTTTGGTAGTTCTGAACACCGTCTCTTTCGACATTCATGTAAACTTACCCTCTCTTGACAATGCAAATCTACAATGTCGTTGAACGAGTCATGCATCCACTTGCTTTGAAACAAACCCGTCGACCCCGAAGTGATCGTGGAAAAGCCCGTCACTCCGTCTCTTCGACCTCCGCCCATCATAACCGTAGATCTTTATCTCACCAAGGAGATGATGAGGAGGATGATGGTGCTTCTCGTGCTAGTACCCCATCTCCTACAACCTACCTAAACTCTCTCGGACCTCTCGATTACCAACCATACAACATTCCTACTTCTTCTGAACAAAATGATGATCTTCTTTTCGAACGTCAAACCGACTTGCTCAATCAAATACAACAAATTCATAAGGAACTTAGAGGTGGATTCAAGTCATTTGGCAAGGTATTGCAAGGAGTCTTCAGCAAGAAAAAGATGTAAAGATGTTGAATAGTGACTAGCTTGGTAGAATAATTGGTTTAGGACTTTATGTGAACTTATGTATATGTTTAATTGATTGTGTGATGACAACCCGACCTAGTTGGAAGAACTTGAACTTGTTCAACCCGACCTAGTCGAAAGAACTTGAACTTGTTCAACTTGCATTAGGACCTTTAATCTCTATCAATTATTAGTGTGCTCTTATAATTATGCATTATTATTTTATTTGTTGCAAACATACATGATATACTTGATTTCATGCACATACTTACATGGGACTTGCTGCAAATTGACCACAAAAACACAACATTTCTTACAAATTTTTGCAAAAAATTAAATTTGGTCGTCAAAAAACACCAGATGGGCGGCCACCCTTAGATTCATATAGGGGGGCCGTTCCCTTAAAGATAAGGGGGTCGGCCATTAATTAAGGGGACCGGCCATCTGGTTCACGGATTTTACTATTTCTTTTGCTTTTTTGACCTCTTTACCCTAGACCCTCTAGCTATCCTTCATCTATAATGCTTGAACAGATTTTGAAAATCCCTAAAACTAATTTTAAACTCATTCCATTCCAAACATTTCTTCTAATAAGTTCCTCCAAATGCTACACCAACTTCACATCTTCTTCATCCCTATCAACCCACCATAAACCCACAATGGCATCCACTAGAGCTTCAATTTCCAAGCTACCAAAAGACTAAAAACAAACATCGTTCCATCAAACAATTGTTTGTAATTTAAACTCAATATGACACCAAAACTCCATCACCCAAGCATCAACTCTCATCATCTAGTGCTCCTAATGCACCCTAAAAAAACACCATCAACCAAAGGCACTTCTTCTTCCTCCATTGACTACACACCTAAATCACCAACCTTATCCACATCACCATTAACAAATGGTTACTTGAACTCACCAACATCCCCTCCTCCAAGAGTTCATCAACCTCCTCTAACTCAAGAAAATGCATCAATGGACATCACTCTCACCCTTTTTACCATTACCACTTGATGTCCAATTTGATACTCCATCACCCTCTCCACCTATCTTTGGTCATCCCATTCCTTGGAACCTTCTTGAGGCACATGGAGACTCATGTTTGTGTTGCATTCACAATCGTACTCTTATCTTTGGATTGAGAGATGAACTCCAATGCATGTTTCCTCACATTGAATACATGCTTTCACAACCTCCACCACCCAACTCACCACCACCACCACCACCACTTTCACCAAACTAAACATACACCATGTTTGAGACCATTTTCAAATCATTGTCAACCAAACCTTTTGCAAGCAAGTCCTATGGAATTCTAGGAATATTAGGACATATTTAGTAATCTTTTATGTATGTTTTACTAATATGCTTCAAGCATATTATCTCTATTTCATGTATGCATGATTGTGTTTTTATACACAATTCTTTATGTTAAATGAATGATCTTTGGTATTATGTTATCAGTATGTTTTTTGGTTGCTTGCACATAAATTCGATGTATGCATGAATGTGTTTTATACACAATTTTTATGAATGCTACTTAGTCTCATATTTTTTATGCACTTGTTTTCTTTTTGGTTGGTTTCACTTTTCATATCCATGAAAGTTAAGCCTAGTTGATATATATTTGTGATTGTTGGTTTACACAAATAACTTGACACTTGTTAAGTATTATCAATATGTTTAAATATTTTTTTCTTATTTGCTACATGTTAGAAATGGTTGTCTTTGTTCTTCTAACTTGTTTTTGTAGCAAAGTTACCAGAGCTCGATTTCTTGGTGCCCTCGAACGAGCGGGAGTACACATCAAGGGGGAGCGTTCATCCCGTCGACTTTTCACATATTCATCGACGAAGCCTTTTTGATTCTACAAAAAGGGGGAGAAATGGAAATAAAACTCACTAAATACTTGTTTAAAAACAATTTTACATTTAAGAACAAGCACCTATCAACGGATCCATAGAGTCATATGTGTTTAATAGAAATAATGCCTAAAAACATTGTTAATATTTTTTGATCTCTCTACGTTTTAATAATCACAAAATCTAAAAACAATTAATGAAAAATTAATTGTAAACAAGTAATTAGTAGTAAATTTTCATTTTGAAAATTTAATCACTTAAAGGTATGAATAAACAAATGCTTAATGTAGTTTATTATCAAAGGATTTTTTTTAATTTAAACTCACACTTTTTATAAAAATGACACAAACATTTTTATATCTTTTACAAAACATTTTTAGATTTAAAAGAAATGTTTGATTCAAATAAATACTTTGAATTCAAATTTTCTATCTAAAAACGGCTAGAAATATTCCAGAAAACACCTCCCCTAGAAAAGACAAAAAAAGAGCGTCAGGCATGGGCGGCCCCCTTAATTATAACGGGCGGCCCCCTTAATTTTAAGGGGACCGACACCCTAATTAAGGGGATCGGCCACGTGTTTTTTTTGTCACAGCTTGCCTATAAATATTGGACTATTCCCTACTGATTTTTTCACCTTTTGCACACACTTTCCTTCTGTTCTAAATTAGTTTATACACTCCTTTCTTTCCTTTGATCATTTAATCATAAAGCTTTGTTTCCAAGTGATCCAAGCGTAATTTCTCAAGTACAAGAGAAGAATACTTTTTATCATCAAATCAAGAAGTGTTATAGTATAGTTGTGTAGATGTTTTATATCTTATAAATCATTTGTGTATATTGTGAAGGTGTGTATCGTAGTTGTGTACAATAAGTAGATTGTTGTGATCATTTTAAGTATAGTTAGATCGAGGTGATCTTAGTAAGAAGTGATAGATTGGTGTGATCGTAGTAGTGTCTTGGTGAAGTGAAGTTGTGAAGTGAAGAGAAGTTGTAAAGTAGAGAGAAGTTGTGTAGTGAACCCAATTTGTGACTTGTCGTGAAGTGGTGTGATGTGTTGTGATAGATTGGTTCTAGCTAGGATTAGAACTCGATATTTCGCTTAGTGTCGAAGATTGGTGTAAGCTAAGTCGTGTATGGTTTTCTTCGCCTAAAGGGAGTTTGTTAACATAGTGAAGATAACTCTCGAGTTTGGTGCTCGAGGAGTGGAGTAGGGCGAAGAGGTGCTTCGTTACCGAACCACTATAAAT
>BQNB010203723.1:0-10743 GCA_026074375.1 Tanacetum coccineum | reverse complement strand
TAATCCTTGCCACCTTGCATGGATTCAACTAGACACTATAATATCTCATAATATCTACCAAGTAGTATAAATAGGCATGCAATGGGTCATAGAAAACTCACACAAGACATTTCTTTACAAGAAAATCACAAAATCAATCTCTTTGTCTCTCTTGCTAACTCATGGCTCAAAATCATTATTTTGAGCAATCCATTGCTTGATTTTCTATCATCATACAAGCATTCTCTTCATATCATATATAATGTATTCTAAGAAGGTTCCAAGGCTTGGTTAACCATTTACAAGAAAGGAAGCAAGAAAAGGAAGTTAGGGTTTACTTGGGAAAAATTAGGGTTTCATCTTATATTTACTAGCTAAGGGTTTAAATCACAAGGGCGTAATTGTTATTCTTGCCTTCCCTACTCATCCACTCAAGGTTATTTAAAAGCTTAATCATTTCATGACTAAGATTTTATGTGTTCATATGTTATATTTAGCTAAATCACCATTTATGGTACTCTTGAATATGTAAAATGAATTTTTACTTATTGTCAATGTTTTGTGAACTTATTTACATTCCATATGGATGCTAATATGATGTTAAAAGTAATGTATAAGTGTTTTAACATATTGGTTAAGTATTGACATATATAAGTGCAAATTAGGGTTTTAATGATTTACTTAATGAGTTGCAAATGAAAATGATGTAAATAACATGTTAAACTTGTTATCTTGGTTATTCTTGAGCAAAGTATGACCTAATGGATTTTATATATGTAAAACATAAGATAGAAATATTGTGAATTAGTTGTAATAAGGTGTTGAAGCTAAATGGTACTAAAATCAAGCTTAAAACATGTCTAAATCACAAAGCCTTAATAACGAAGAAGATACACTAGTTACGAGTTTACGACGCTAAATACTTTATAAAACAAATTTTATAAAAAGTTACTATTCATGGCAGAAACTTATACTTTGTAAACATCAATATTATGATAAAACTTTCAATTACGAGAACGTGTTCGAAAGAATCGCTAAAAACAGAGCTATAACGAATAAGATACGACTAAAACGGGTTTTACGTTAATTAAAGGTATAAAAACGATTTTATAGCTGTTATGAACAGTAACACACTATTCATCACAGAATCTCAAAAACCTAAAAATGTGATTTTATGATCACTCTTCTTAATACGAAAGCGTGGGCGTAATAAAACGACAAAGTTATGTCATTTTTGCTAAAGGCGTAATTATAAACGTTTTTATTTATAAATACAATTTCACGTAAACGATTAGATGGTGATATAGCTATATAGAATATATATGTTATTAGTTATCGAAGTGCTATATTACTAGGGAATTTCATAATGAGGCTTCTTCGGATGGCGTATTGACGAGTTGTTGGATTTACGATTTAAAGTGTCCTAACTCCTCGTACGTCATGTCATGACCTCTTAAATTATGATAGCCCGAACGATAGTACGATGATAACTATATAGGATTATATACGGTTGTTGTTAGACAACGTACTTGAATACTGATTCGACCTATAATATCTAGGTTGCATTCGGGCGTTAGCGTGACGCGTTTCCATTTGGAATATTTTATTATCAGTTTACTCACTCAAGGTGAGTTCATAGCCCCATGTTTACAATTATTAAATTACAAGTTTTTGGGGTGAGAAACATATGCATGTTTTACAAATTGGACGCAAGTGTACATTTTATCATGATTACGTGTTGCCTAAGTAGCGATAACCCACTATGCCCATGAATCATGAACTGTCAATTACTGGAATGTGAGCGCGAATGATTATAGATAGATCTATTTGGGATTGACCTCCCCGTTCGGGTGACTAGCTATCACTGTAAACGAACGTATATCATGTCAGATTTTGGATGTTACGGGATAAACATCATCACGGGCAATGTAGGCAATATTTATATATTGTATTCAATTGTGTCGAGCTTCGGTGTCATGAGCTTAGGCAAACGTAATTGCATTTTGTGATGTCTGCATCTGTTGCATTATCACTGGGAAAGTCTTGCGGTCCTGCATATACATTTACATAAACCTATGAAATTCACCAACTTTATGTTGACGTTTTTAAATGCAATGTTTTTCAGGAGGTCATTAAGCACGAGGTGCGAAGGATACATTGGTGGTTATATTTTGAAGTCATGCATTAAAGATTTAGTCGCATTACATTTTGTATATCTGTTATGGGCTGGAAATCTTTGTAATAATAACAAGTAAACAAGTAAAGCTTCGGGCTTTTGTAACACATACTTTATTAAATCCAATGTATCAGTTTTAAACGACTTTTTGGTCGTTCTTATATTATCTTGTGTTATTGATCTGAGAAGTAACACGCCCCGGACCCTTATTCCGCTGCGACCCTATTTGGGGGTGTTACATTAATAACCGAACCTTCATGCACCCTTAAACCTTGCATAGCTACCCTCCTAGATCTTAATACTCACCCTATCTATCCCTTGGTCCTTACTTCAAGATTTCTTGGTTACTACTTCATTAAACTTGGTCCCTAAGTATTCCTACACTATAAATACACACACATGCATACATATCTTCATATCTTAATCATTTAAACTCAAAACACTCTCAAAGTTGTGATCTAACCATGCCATAGAAGAGAAGAAAGGATGAACTCAGCAAGGTGAAGCCAAGAATTAAGAAAAGGAAGGTCTTGAAGTCGTTTCTAGGCGTACGAACCCAAAACCCTCTTTTTGACCCATTTAAGCTCATGTAAGCTCAGAATCTTGTTCCATAAACTTATAATATGTTTTAAATCTTTCATAAGGTTTGTTAGATCCTATATAAACTCTTGTTCAAGCCTTGAATCCTCGAGCCCATGCGTTTTTAATTAAAACCCTAAAAATGACCAGTTTTGATTTTCTAGCTAAGGAATACTTTTTCTAAACTTTTGTTACGTTAGAACATCTTATTTTAGCTTATTCTAATAAGCCATGACCTACAAAACTCTTTTGGATTTCAAAAATATCAAATTATGAATTTCAGACTTGATTTGCAAATGTTATCATGCATAGGGGTATATATCGTAACTTTCTGAAATTCATAACTAGAGGGGCTGAAAATGTCATATTCCTAAAGATATAACTATGAGGGGTTATTTTGCCAAGTTCTAAAGTTAAAGGTTTAAATTATATATACTTTATATATAAAGGACTAAATTTGTAAAAGTTTATAAATCAAGGGTATATATTGCCATTTTTGCATACTTAAATATATAAAATATAATATTTTTATATAAATTATAAAAATATATATTTATATTATAAAACTTGATTTTATTAAAACCCGATACATTTATCGCTATTAATCAACGATCGACACATTTAAGTTATATAATTAACATAATTTATCATCGACTAGCTTTTGAGGAAACTTAAAATCTTATCGTATCACGTTACTAGGGAATTTCATGTGAGGGGTTCCATTTGAGTATTTGTTTTGATGAGTTTGTTGGGTTTACGATTTAAAGTGCCCTGACTCCTCAAACATTACTACATGGCCTCTGAATTATGATAGCCCAAACAGTGATACAATATTCCATAAATTAATAAATTAAATATGTATGTTAAACTTTGTAAAGTTTTGAAACCTAAACAATCAAACTAAGACTTGACATATTACCCCAGAGGCCGTTACTTTCACTTGATATACTTTTGCCATCAATCAGATTTCCCTGTTAAGGTAAGTTCATAGCCTCACTTTTAAATCTTCTAATGTTTCATAAACCCGCGAGGGGGATACATGCTATAAACTATGAACATAAGTGTTTTTCCAACTGTATGCTATTTTGATGCATTATTGCCTAAGTCCCTACTTTTGCCATTAAGACTCCACTATCATGAACCGTTAATTACTATTCAGAGTAAGCGCGAATGCTATGAATAGATCTATTTGGGACTGAACTCCCCCGTTGGTGTACCTATACTTTCTGGTAACCAAACGCACTTTATTTGAATCACTATGCGGGTGTTTGGCAAAGAAACCCGTTGGGGCAACTTCTAGTGATTATTGATTATCTCAAGGTCTCGGTGTCATGAGCTTAGGGCAATAATACTATTTTCTATAATAATTGTACTCATTGCAATTATTACACTTATGGGTGTATAAAAACGTAACCCACTATTGAACTTGTATTCAAACTGTTTAACATAAACCTATGAATTTCACTCAACCTTTGTATTTATCTTTTTAGCATGTTTATCTCAGGTAACTATGCATCTTATGGCACGGAGTGGCACGGACTTGAAGATGGCTAAACTGTTATCATTCAAACTTTATGTTTTCATGTAGATTTTGGGACCTCTGTTTGTAAAAACTCTGATGAAATAATGAATGATAACTTATCTTTTAAAATGTCTCTTTACGAGTCATTTTCTATGATTATGACTGTTGTACTATGAAATAATACCCCAAATTAGCTTCCACTGCTATATATGTCAAAATGGGGGTGTTATAGATTGGTTTCAAGATCCACGGTTGTAGAGAACAAGGTTGAAACCTTAACTATAACTACTTTTCTTTTTCCATCCAAGAAAGTCCTCCGAGCCACTACATCTCCCAAATAGTATGTAAGATACATAACTATTATACTATTATATAAATAACTTATGTTATTTACCGCTGGGTTGTTAACAGAGTGATATCTTCTCCCAACCATCCTACTTCAAATATTGAGGATGCTTTTTCCTCTAACTTTCTGGACTATATTCCGGCTTCCCTGGACTATTCCCCAGCTTCACCAGGAAATACTTATTCTAGCTCTTCAAATAAATCATTTGGTATAGTTCCAATAGCTTCACCAACTCTTTTACTTTTTCATGATGACCCCTATATGAAGGTCATGCATGCATATTATGCTGAAAAATCACCTATTCCACCGCCAACTATTGTGCCTCCATCTTTAATGCTATCTCCAATGTTTAATTATCAAGAATTCTTCCTTCTCGAGGAATTATTGCCAATTAAGAAACGAGGCTGTGATCGATCGTCCTCCTCTACTTCTATCCTACCTCAAGCATTTGAGATAGGAGAAAGCTCTCGTAAGACAAGTCTAGAATGTCACGAGGAGCAAATTGAGGAAATTTTGAATCACCTAGATGAACTCTCTCTCGATCGCATTGAACACATAGAAGAGAAAATAGAAGGTCTTGGAAAAGGTTGGGTGATCATACAACAAGATTTTAACAATCTGGAAGCTGAACTCCGAGAGTCTCGTACTCAAATTGCTAAACTTCAAAGAACGCAATTGGGAAATAACAGCAAGATTTCTCTGGCTCGCTTCAGGATTGCTAATCTAGAACAAATCATCGAAGATATCTAGGTTCGTCATCAAGCAGATAAGGAAAGTCTTCTGGATGCAATCTATGAACACAAGAACAGCTAGGAAGGACCATCAGACTACTAGATTAGATACTAGTTATAGCTTTTGTTAGAACCTAGCCACGGGATGTGTGGTATAAATAACAACACTTGTCAAATTTTGACTATGTACAGTATAAAGGCAAGTTGTTCATGATATAATATAATGATGATCCCGTTGTACTTCATTGTTTCATATTCATCATGTGCCCTATATTACATCTCCATCTTCATCATTATGAATCTTACCGTAACCCTAGAAAATAAACGAATAAGTTAGATGCTTGTTAGAATTCATATCAAGTAAGTATCTATGATATCACTATTGTGACAATGTTTATTTTTGAACCTTAAGCATTTTAAGAAAAGAATTATGATATCATTCTTATTACGTGTTATCTTATGTTGATAGAATGCCTCCCAAAAGGACGTCAACATCTGAAGCACCAGCCATGACTCAGGCTGCCATCAAGAAACTAGTGGCTGATAGTGTTTTCGCAGCTCTGGAGGCACAAGCCGCTAACATGGCAAATACTGATATTACCACCAGACCAAGAGAAGCTCCTGTAGCAAGACAGTGTAGCTACAAAGAGTTCATGAGCTGTCAACCTATCAACTTTAAAGGTACGGAAGGCGCTGTTGGTCTTATCCGCTGGTTTGAGCGAACTAAATAAATGTTTTCTCGTAGCAACTATACCGAAGACTTTAAGGTAAAGTTTGCTACTGGTACTTTAACTGAAGAAGCTCTATCTTGGTGGAATTCTTTTGCCCAACCTATTGGGATAGAAGAAGCTTACAAGATTACCTGGGTTGAATTCAAGAAGCTTTTGATAAAGAAGTATTATCCCCGAACTGAGATCCAGAAGATGGAAGACGAATTTTACCATCTGACTGTGAAGGGGAATGATCTCAAGACATATGTGAGAAGATTCCAGGAATTGGCAACCTTATGTCCCACTATGGTGCCAGATTCTAAGAAAATGATAGAAGTTTTCAATAGGGGATTGCCTCGAAGTATTAAAGGGAATGTTACCGCCTCTAAACCTCAAACTCTAGAGGAAGCCATTAACATAGACCAGAGACTAATGGATCAGGTAACAAAGCATACTCTGGTGCAAGTGTCAAGTGATCATAAATTAAAGTTTGACGACAAAAGAACTTTTAACAACAACAACAACCGCAATGATAATAACAACAATTACCGTAACACCAACACCAACAACTGCTACACTAGTCACCAACCACAACAGAACAGAAGACAAGAAACCTTCAAGTCTTATGCTGCTACCCTAACAAAAAATAATGGGTATACTAGAAACCGTCCCTTGTGTAAGAAATGCACTCTGCATCACATAGGACCTTGCACTGTTAAGTGTAATACTTGCAACAAGGTGGGCCATCTGACCAAGAACTGGAAAAACAAAGGGCCAGCCACTGGAAGTAATCTGCTACCAGTGACAATTACTTATCGTACCTCTAGAGAGAAAGGGCATTATGCAAATCAGTGCCGAAAGACCACCAACAACAATGCCCAGGGAAGAGCCTACATGCTAAGGGATAGGAATGCTCACCAAGACCCGAACGTAGTCATGGGTATGTTCCTTCTAAACCAACATCTAGCTAGAGTATTATTTAATTCTACAGTCGATAAAAGCTTCATATCTATATCTCTTGCCTCTATGCTAAATATTCCACCCATTACAATAGATACCTTTTACAATATCGAAATGGCTAACGGAAACCTAGTAGGCACAAACACCGTTATCTAGGGTTACACCCTGACTTTGTTAAACCAACCTTTCGAAATTGATCTTATGCCGATCAAACTCGGTAGTTTCAACATCATCATTGGTATGGATTGGTTATCCAAGTATCATGCTAGAATTATCTGTGATGAGAAAGTCGTCCACATCCCAATCAAAGGTGAAACTTTGATCATTCGAGGTGACCAAAGTAAACTCGACTAAATCTCATATCCTGTATAAAAACCGAAAGATATATATCCCGAGGTTGTCAAGTTTTGGTAGCCCAAGTAATGAAGAAGAAGTTGGACGAGAAACGACTAGAAGATATACCAGTAGTCAGAAAATTTATAGATATTTTTTCCTGAAGATCTACATGTCCTTCCTCCCGTTCGTCAAGTAGAATTGTAAATCGATTTAATTCTAGGAACATCACCTGTAGCCTGAGCACCTTATAGATTAGCTCCTTAAAAATGTAGGAACTATCTAACCAACTTCAAGAGTTATCAGATCGAGGTTTTATCCGACCAAGTACCTCGTCTTGGGGAGCTCCTGTCTTGTTTGTCAAAAAGAAAGACGGATCTTTCAGAATGTGTATCGATTACCAGGAGTTGAATAAACTTACCGTAAAGAATCATTACTCATTACCCAGGATTGATGACTTATTTGACCAACTTCAAGGTTCGAGTGTCTACTCGAAGATTGACTTAAGATCAGGCTATCATCAACTGAGAGTAAGGGATGAAGATATTCCCAAGACTGCTTTTAGAACAAGATACGGACATTATGAATTTCAAGTGATGCCATTTGGTTTAACTAATGCACCTACTATATTTATAGATCTCATGAACCGTGTGTGTAAACCATACTTGGATAAATTCGTAATAGTGTTCATCGATGATATTCTTATCTACTCCTATAACAAACAAGAGCATGTAAATCATCTGAGAATAATCCTAGAATTACTCAAGAAAGAGAAGTTGTATGACAAGTTCTCCAAGTATTATTTTTGTATTCGTATCGTGCAATTTCTTGGACACTTAATTGATAGTCAAGGACTTCATGTTGACCCCGCCAAGATTGAAGCAGTTAAGAATTGGACATCTCCTACTACACCCACAGAAATAGGTAAATTCTTAGGACTTGCCAGCTATTATCAAAGATTTATCAAAGATTTCTCAAAGATTGCAAAGTCTTTGACTGAATTAACCCAGAAAAAAAAGAAGTATATTTAGGGAGAAAACCAAGAGTCAGCCTTTCATTGCTAAAACAGAAGCAATGTGAAGCTCCAATCTTAGCATTACCAGAAGGAAATGACGATTTTGTTGTTTACTGTGATGCATCCCATCAAGGTTTAGGAGCGGTGTTAATGCAAAGAGAGAAGGTTATTGCATATGCATCCTGACAACTTAAGCCTAATGAAGAAAACTATACCACTCATGATCTCAAATTAGGAGCAGTAGTGTTCGCTCTTAAAAATTAGAGACACTACCTGTATGGCACCAAATGTACTGTGTTCACTGATCATAAAAGTCTTCATCATATCCTTGATCAGAAAGAGTTGAACATGAGACAACGTCATTGGCTAGAATTGCTTGCAGATTACGATTGTGAAATTCGCTACCATCCTGAAGAGGCAAATGTCGTAGCAGATGCCTTAAGCCGGAAGGAACGAATCAAACCACTTCGAGTTAGATCATTAGTTATGACCATTCATCCAAAACTACATCACAAATTCTCAAAGCTCAAACTGAGGCAATCAAGGAAGAAAATATCAAAGCTGAAAACTTACGAGGAATAGACAAAACATTTGAAATACGTCCTAATGGAACTCGTTGTATTAAAAACTAAAGTTGGTTACCAATCTTTGGTAATTTGAGGGACTTAATCATGCATGAGTCCCATAAATCAAAGTATTCCATTCACCCAGGTGCTGACAAGATGTATCAGGATCTAAAGAAACTCTATTGGTGGCCTAACATGAAGGCAATCATCGCTAAATATGTTGGCAAATGTTTAACATGCTCTAGAGTTAAAGCTGAATGTCAAAAGCCATCCGGCTTACTAGTACAACCAGAGATTCCTATGTGGAAGTGGGAAAGAATAACGATGGATTTCTTCACAAAACTTCCTAAAACATCAAACGGACATGACATAATCTGGGTCATTGTCGATCGTCTTACTAAATCCGCACATTTCATCCCTACCCAAGAGACAGATAGTATGGAAACCCTTACAAGGTTGTACATTAAGGAAATAGTCTCCCGACATGGAGTGCGATTGTGACAGTCATTTCACATCTAGATTATGTCAATCATTATAGAATGCTTTGGGTACTCAATTAGACATGAGTATGGCATATCATCCTAAAACTGATGGACAAAGTGAAAGAACCATCTAAACACTCGAAGACATGCTTCGAGCCTGTGTTATAGATTTTGGAAAAGGATGGGAAAAACACTTACCATTAGTAGAATTTTCTTACAATAACAGTTACCATGCCAGTATTAAGGCAGCACCATTTGAGGCACTTTATGGTCGAAAGTGCAGATCACCTGTTTGCTGGGCCAAAGTTGGAGATGTTCAACTTACGGGACCAGAAATAATCCATGAAACCACCGAGAAAATAGTGCAAATTCGACAACGCTTGCAAGCTGCAAGAGATCGGCAAAGAAGTTACGCCAATGTAAGGCGAAAGCCTTTAGAATTTCAAGTTGGAGATCGTGTTATGTTAAAAGTGTCACCTCGTAAAGGTGTCATCCGATTCAGAAAACGAGGAAAGCTTAATCCCCGGTACATTGGACCTTTCAAAATCCTTGAACGGATTAGCCTAGTGGCATATAAACTTGAGCTTCCTGAAGAGCTTAGTAATGTCCAAAGTACTTTCTGCGTTTCTAATCTAAAGAAATGCTTATCTGACGAATCCCTTGTCATTCCAATGAAAGAGCTTCGGCTTGATGACAAACTTAACTTTGTGGAAGAATCAATAGAGATCATGGATCGAGAAGTCAAGCAACTAAAACAAAGTCGTATTCCTATAGTCAAAGTAAGATGGAACTCCAAAAGAGGACCAAAATTTACATAGGAACGCGAAGATCAAATTTCTGCCAAGTATCCACATCTGTTTTCAAACATCACTCCGGCATCCAACTAAATCTCAAGACGAGATTTATTTTAAGTAGGGATGAGCATATAGACCCGAATCCCGATACCGAACCGGAACCGTACCGGTTCCGTACCAAAACGGTACCGAATCCCGGTATACGGTACGGGACCGGTACCATGATTCGAGTAAAAAAAAATCGGGACCACTAGTTCGGTACGGGACCGGTACCAAATCGGGAAATTACCAAAAAAAATGGGAAAAACCATCGATTTCCCGGTACCGGTATCGTACCAGTACCGATACCGGTACCCGAATCCCGAATCCCGTTTGGAACGGTACCGGTACCACTAATTTATGCTCGGGAAAAAATCGGTACCACTAATTCGGTACGAGACCGGTATGGGACCGGTACCGTGCTCATCCCTAATTTTAAGGGAGGGAGACTATAACAACCCGTAATTTTCATCACTGTAATTATCCATCTATTAAATTAGATGCACTGTAA
>BQNB010203722.1:0-10743 GCA_026074375.1 Tanacetum coccineum | reverse complement strand
CTAACTCTGGTTCTTGAGTTTGAGATTTTTCAGCTCTTGGGTCGGTTCGGTTGGGGTCCATCGCTTCTCGGTACCGAAACTAGGTATCCAATAATTAAAAAAAATTGTAGCTTTTCTTTTCTTTACAATCTCAACTCACCCATGTATAGTTGGTTGTGCCCATTGTTTGGCAAAAAGCTTGAACGTCTTTTTATCTCTGGCAACACGTTTGATGGGAATCTTTCAGACTTTCTGAAAAGCTTATCCACATCAGCTACTACGTTAAAAACTTTGGATGCTTCAAGTAACCAATTCACAGGGTCACTTTCTGATGAGATTCAAAACTTTTCATTCCTGATAGGGTTGAACTTATCTTCGAATCACTTGAATGGAACAATAAGTGACAAACTTTGGCAACTACCCAACCTTCAAGCAATAGACATATCTTTCAACAACATCAGTGGGAAATTACCCAAATCATTATCAAATCACGTCCTTGTTTTTATAGATTTGAGTTCCAACTGCTTTTATGGTCCAATACCTGCTTTTCCAGCAGGTATAAGTTTTTTAGATCTGTCCAGAAACAAATTCGATGGAGGACTCTCTTTCTTGTGCCAACTGTATGGTTATTTGGAATCTCTTGATATTTCAAATAACACACTAACTGGGCAACTTCCGGACTGTTTTCAGAATTTGACAGATCTGAAAGTTCTTAATCTAGGACACAACAATCTGTCAGGAAGGATTCCTCCCTCAATAGGATATTTGGGTCAACTCGAGACGTTGTGTTTATACAACAATAACTTCTCTGGAGAATTGCCATTGAATTTGAAGTATTGCACAAAGTTAAGCCTTCTGGACTTGGGTGCCAACATTTTATATGGTAACATTCCTGTTTGGATTGGAGAAAACATGTCAAGGTTGTATGCCCTTAGCCTAAAATCAAACAACCTTTTCGGAACCATCCCTTCACAGATATGTCAATTGGAAAGTCTTCAAATCTTAGACTTGTCATTTAACAATCTCCATGGAACAATCCCACCATGTGTGAATAATCTTACTTCCATGGTTCAAAAAGGATTCTTTTTGGAACAGAATAAACATCATTACAGTATGTTTATTAATCATACAGGTGTTATTGACAACAGCTATATTGACCATCTGTTGATTGAATGGCAAGGAAAGATAAATGAGTTTAGTAGCATTTTGGGATTGCTAAAGGCGATCGATTTGTCAAGCAACAATCTGACAGGACAAATCCCAAATGAAGTTACCAATCTGCATGGATTGTTGGTACTAGACTTGTCAAACAACTTCCTAGTCGGAGAGATTCCACGAAACATCGGTCATATGACAGAGCTATTAACTTTGAACTTATCTAGAAACATGTTTTCGGGAGAGATGCCAACAAGCATGTCTGACATGCATTCATTAAATGATCTTGACGTGTCATTTAATAACTTGTCGGGCAGAGTTCCATCCAGCACTCAACTCCAGTCCTTCCCGCCTGAGTGGTTCACCGGAAATGTAGGACTATGTGGACTTCCTACAACAACAAAATGTCTCGAAGATGAAGATCAAGGAGTTCCACCCATCAGTGATTACGGTGATGCAGATAGTACAGGCGAACTTCAAAGATGGTTTTATATTGGAGGGGCCACTGGTTTTGCAACTGCATTTTGGATAGCATGTAGCGCTTTACTTCTCAATCGTCGTCTCAGACATACTTTCTTCCACTTTCATGATTGCTTGAAAGATTGGGTGTATGTAAAGGTGGTGGTGTTCATTGCAAGATTGCAAAGGGTTGCGCGTGCATAGTACCTCTAGTTTTATGCTTTTGTTTACTTCTGTCTTCTTATTGTTGTTATTATGTTGGTAGAGATATATTATTGTAATATCATGCTTCACTTGTATTTTGACGGGTTTCTAATGCCCGGTTATTAATAAAATTGTCACTAATATATAATGTAGGAAAGGTGTTCAATAGAATGCTTTACATGTATAGAATTACAACATACATGATGATGATAGGGCTGTAATACAGGCCTATGTAGTGACTCAATCACTAGTATACATGAGCTCGTTTCAACAGTAGTGACTCGATCTAATTTTGCTTTTAGTTTTATTAATATACTACCAAAGTCTTAGCAGCGTATGATTAATATGTTTAGCTAATTAGTAATGAGCAGGATATATGCTGACAGTTGTTGCTTTGTGGTGCAAGCACCTGGATGTTATAACCAAATTATTAGATGGTCTTCATTTTTAATGATTTTGCATGTGTTGTTGGTTCGCATGCTTGATCCTTATCATGTAATATTAAGGCTGTCAAACTCGCGAGTTTACACGTAAGATCGTACGATCTTACGTTACGTGTCCACCTGATAAAATCATGTAGAATCGGTGTAGGATCGCATCAGAGGTAGGATCGCAAGTAGGATCGTAAACTCGCGCGTAAGATCGTAGGATCGCGTGTCGATACGAGTTTACCAAATTACCTGTTACTTACTTATAGACTTACATACTTACCTTGCCACATACTTTTTTTAGGCCCAAAAAGAAAAAATACGATGTACGCCTGATCTCGGCTTGAAAAGATTGTAGTTTCATTCCTAGATTTCTAATCATTAAACATCATATTATCTACTTTCCCAAAATTGAAATACATGAAAAAAATTAGGGTTATTCTTCTCATGATTCTAGTTACTTAAGCAAAAATTTCTTAAAGTAATTTTTGTTTTTTATTTTACCTTTTCATAAGTTTTAACTATTAAACCTTTAAGTTTTAGTTCAGTTAGCTTAATTGTAGTATACTAGTGAAATACTTTGTTTATGAGACCGTTTTTTTCGCATGTTAAGTATATGTATTCTGTTAAATCGTGAATTGTGACAATTGATAACTTGACTTTTTTATGTTTTTACTTTTTACTTTGATATATTTTAAATTGATACTTTGATACATTTCCTAGAGGTTTATTATATAAATTTATATTTGATGACTGAGTAGAAATAAAAATAGTTGACTAGTTTATACGTTGCTACAGAACTTGATATTGGTAGATCTTACGATCTCTATCTTGCAAAGACAAAAAACGATCCCAGGTGGGATCGCGCGGATCTTGACAGGCTTGATTCCAGCTCTTATTTCTGCTCATTGATGGTGCAGTTAGTACTGTTGCTGCCGAAACTAACACTTACGTAATTGACGGAAACTATTGTAGCATTTGCATAGCATTGTATTCCACCACTATTATTATGGAGTATACTTATTAGAAAAATGGTTAATGTTCAAAGGTTGGTTTTTTTGGGTAATGTTATGCCACAAGTGTTTGATTAAATGTATGAATGGGTAATGAATGGGTTGTTACCATTGACCCCAACCATCGACCCAAATTTCAAGGCCGCCCATTTTGAACCAAACCTGTTTAGACCCGGAATTTAAGTTGGCTCGTTTGATCCGTTACCCAAACCCGCCTGACCGCCTATTTTGCCACCTCTACTGTATTATATTAGAGTACATATTATACTTAAAGTAATCGGCTCATTGGCCCAAGCCTATAGTCTAGAATATTCTGTTGTATCTTATATATAGGTTGGTTGTTATTAATAATAATCAAGCAATCAATCACATCTTTTATGGTATCAGAGCCAAATCAATTTTCTCTTAATTCTTCTCAATCAAATACGCCCCCTTTGACATTATTCACTTAGACATTTGGACATCTCCTGTCTCTAGCATGAGTGGATATAAATACTATGTTCTTTTCTTATATCACTATTTACATTTTTTATGGGTCTACCCACTTTACAGAAAATCTGATGCGCAGTCAAAACTTCTACACTTTCGTGCCTTTATAAAAACCCAATTCAACCGTGAAATCAAAACTTTTCAATGTGATCATGGTGGAGGAACTTGTCAACATACTCCTGCATGAAATTATTTGCCACTAAATGGCATTCAATTCGTTACTCTATTGCCCACGTAGATCTCAAACAAATATGGTAAATTGAGTGCACTGATTCGTACTATTAAACATCGTAGTACGTTCTCTCCTACTTTCAAGCCGTCTTTCTCCCGGTTATTGGGTCAAAGCACTACTCTCTCCACATTACTTACTTATATCCTCCCTCCACCTCCCACCCCCAATAACAATGACATCCCTTACACAAAATTATTTAACAAACCAACCTCTTACACCCACATTCGCACGTTCGGATGCCTTTGTTTTCCCTTACTACTTTCCACCACTAAACTTGCACCCTTGCACCCACCACAATCTATCTTTCTCGGGTAGCTTACAATCATCTGTGGATTAACGATGCTTGAACTATACACTAACAAAATCATCATTTCTCCGTCATGTACATTTGACGAAACTGTCTTTCCTTCGGGCTTCCTTGACTCCAACTTAAACCCCCCTATAACAACTTTTTAGATGACATCTAGTAATATCCCGCATTGCAATTTCGCCCTACTTACCACACCTTCTTATCCTCAATCAATCAACCAACACAAACAATAAACCCACAAACAACCCCACAAACAAATCCACAAACAACTCCACATTCAACACCTCCAACTCCTCTATCAACACCATCACCACAAACAACACCGACACCACCAACCACACCATAACCACCACCACCACCACCACCCACATCGCAACACCCTATGGTTACACGCTCTAAAGTTAGGATTGTGAAAGCTAACCCCAAATACAACTTACATGTTACCACCTCCTCCCCTATCCCCAAGTCTCCTTTCTATGCCCTTTGAGATCCTAATTGGAAACAAGCTATGTGTGAAGAATATAAAGCTCTCATTGACAATAACACATGGGTACTTGTTCCTCGCCCACCAAATGTCAAATCGTAATCTCTATGTGGTTGTACAAACATAAATATTAATGCGAACGGGTCATTAAATTGGTACAATGCTCGGACTAGTTGCCAAATGTCGTAGTTCAACAACAAGGCATCGACTGCGATGAGACATTTAGCCCTGTTGTCAAACCTGCTACCATACGGACTGTTCTTAGCCTTGTATTTTCTCGACAATGGCCTATTCATCAGTTAGACGTGAAAAATGCATTTCTTTACGGCCATCTTACAGAGACAGTTTACATGCACCAGCCACCAGGATTTACTGATTCAGCTCATTCTGATTATGTTTGCCTTCTGCAAAAGTCGCTTTATGGCCATTATTGCAGTGCCCACAAGATTGGTATTATGTTTTTCTAGCCTAATTCGTTATTCGAGACGGTTTCTAATCACAGACAAACACTGACTCGTCTATTTTATATTTCAAAAGGGGCAAGACACAGCATACTTATTACTATTGTGGATGATTCATTTCTCTTACACTTCTTCTACTTCACTCCTGCAGCGTATCATCTCTTTACTACATGCGGAGTTTGTTATGACAAACCTTGGCCCACTCAACTATTTTCTCGGTATATCTGCCACGCGTACTACCTCTGGCATATTCTTGTCTCAGACAAAATATGCTACCGAGATTCTTGAGCAAGCATAGATGCTTAATTGTAATCCTAGCAGGACTCCAATTGACACCGAGAAGAAGCTTGGACCAGAAGGATCACCGGTCACTGATCCTACTTTATATCGTAGCCTTGCCGGATCACTTCAGCACCTCACCTTTACTCGACCAGATTTGTCATATGCAGTTCAACAGTTATGTCTTTACATGCATGATCCTCGAGAGCTACACCTTAATGCTATGAAACGTGTTCTTCGTTATCTTCGAGGAACCACTGATCTTGGATTACAGCTACTTCGGTCTACTACATCACAGCTTATTGCATACTCTGATGTTGACTGGGCAGGTTGTCCGGCTATGCGCCGATCTACTTCTGGATACTGTGTTTTTCTTGGTGACAACCTCCTGACGTGGTCCTCCAAACGTCAGGACACGTTGTCTCGTTCCAGTGCTGAGGCTGAATACCGCGGGGTTGCGAATGCTGTAGCTGAGACATCTTGGATTCGCAACCTCCTTCGTGAGCTTCATACCCCACTTTTCACAGTGACCTTGGTCTACTGTGATAATGTCAGTGCTGTATACATGTCTGCAAACCCTGTACAACATCAGCGCACCAAACATATAGAGATTGACATTCATTTTGTTCGTGACAAAGTAGCAGCAGGTCATGTTCGAGTTCTTCATGTCCCTTCCGGTTTTAGTACGCAGATATCTTCACAAAAGGTCTTCCATACCCGTTGTTTGCTGATTTCAGATCCAGTTTGAGCGTCCGCAAAACTCCCGCTCCAACTGCGGGGGCGTATTAGAGTACATATTATACTTAATGTAATCGGCCCATTGGCCCAAGCCCATAGTCTAGAATATTCTGTTGTATCCTATATATAGGTTGGCTGTTATCAATAATAATCAAGCAATCAATCACATCTTTTATATTTGTGGGCCAAGTATGTTTAAACTGTCAAACCAGAATGCCTCATACCATCTCTCTTTTAGCACCATTACTTCCATAAGTACTGAAGGAGTGCCAATACATAAACCCACTTTTATTTTAATCTTTTCCCAGTGCGGAACACAGCCTACACACAAAAACTCATTTCTCTTTACTGTAAGACTCAAACCATAATTTAATAAAGTTTATATATATAATTTAAACTTATCCTAACAGATTTTAAATATGGGCAAAGCATCGCTGCTGGACACAGTAGGCAACATATCTGCAGTAATAATTTTACAACTTACATTTGTTACCCTTCAACATTTTCTACTTTGCATAATTGGTCCTTCCTTATAGCCTTGCACCATGTAACATCCCCTCTTTTAAAAATATGCTTTAAAGTTAACAGTGCTTAATTCCTTCATGGCTAACGTATAGTTAACTATAGCTAATTTGTATGTGCACTTTTGTCTAAATTGATATATCATTCCATTTTCAAGATCTGTTACTAGTACATTTCTTTTTCTCATTAACTCGATCAGTCACAAACAACAAGATTAGTCAGTAAACAAATTCTAGCAGACTTTTATTTTGGCTACTGGAGATGGCCGATGGAGTGTCAACAACTTCTTAGCAAGCATCAAGTTCTTACCACACCAAACACTTTCAATTTAGGACATTAACAACACAATAATTAGACGTAGCGCCACGAGCTTTCAAACGAGAGTATAGCTAACAACGCAAAAAGAACATTATAAGAATTTCATAATAGTGCAACATCATTACGATATATTTAATAATTATACAGGACAATTTGACCATCTTTTGATTGAATGGCAAGGAAAGGTAAATGAGTTTAGTAGCATTTTGGGATTGCTAAAGGTGATCTATTTGTCAAGCAACAATTTGACAGGACAAATCCTAAATGAAGTTACCAATCTGCATGGATTGTTAGTACTAGACTTGTCAAACAACTCCTTAGTCGGAGGGATTTCACGAAACATTGGTCATATGAGGGAAAGCTCCAAGGGGATTCATTCCCCGGCAATTTTCCCCCGGCGCCACAGACGGGCCCACACAGTTTCAGTCAACCAAAATAAGTGCCACGTTGGATGGTTTCCCCGGCGACATGTCGCCGGGGAAGTGTTGTAGTTAAATAAACTAATTAAGCAGCTTCTTAATTAGTCACTTAATATTAAACTTCTCCCCGGCGTCATGTAGGCCGGGGAAATCTCTCTTTAAAATAATTGAGTGGTCAACAAATCAACAAGTTTTTTTACCAATCTATCCCCGGCGACATGTCGCCGGGAATGGTCTGCAGTTTTTTATGCTTCATTTCGGAATTTTTTCGGATTAATATCTACCATTTCTCAACCGGTTTTACAATATATTATCACCAAATACATTTCAACTTCTGTACAAAAACACAATAAAATTTATAACGGTTCAACGCTATTTTGATATAATAAAGCTAAATACGTCTAAAATCGGAATAAACATAATATAGTCTACAAAACGGGCTTCCTAGTCATAAAACTTGCATTATCCGCAAGGTACAAGTCAATATTCACCTAGATAACATGTTCTAAACGTACAAGTCAATATCCACCTATATAAGGGTCGCCAATACATACTTCAAGAAACAAAATAGCATATACTTACCCATATATAACATCTCCTAGCTATCCTCATCCTCCTCATCCTCGCCAGCGTCCTCATCATCGCCCGACTCATCATCTCCGCCCCTGCCACTCCCGCTGCCACTCCCGACTTCATTTGGTGACTGAAGCTGCGTAAGCAACTGGGACATCTTGTCGTCACTCCTCACTACCTTCATGATCATGTCCATCAGTTTCTTGAGCTGCTTGTTTGTTCTTTTGAGCTCATCGACATTCGAAGTGTGCGTGCATCGAGGCTCAGGATACACGAGGACATCCTTGCCCCTTTCCCGCCAAAACCCTACCAACACTGGGAATGTGCCCGCGCTGCTTTCCCTGGCGAACAATGGCCGATCATCAGTGTATGGCACACCCGTTAGCGTGTTGACGCCTAGTCCCTGTAGCCTCAACATCTCCTCATATGTAGTGAAAAAAACACACGATAGTTAATATTTTAGTCGGGTTACTACATTATGTCTCGACAAACAATACTTACATATAGACGTCGCTGCTCGTCGGCAAGAATACGCCATTAACACTATGTCTATCGAAGTAGGTCTAGATTAGGGACGGGTCCTCTCGAGTCTCGAAGCTCTACATCTGTACATACACACTACATAAGATTAAACCAATTAAAAACGACAAATCACAACACACCAAAGCGTATAATGAGCTATATATATGTAAAATAATTATAATATTTATTACCTGCCTATCTCGAAGGACAACAAGTGACCGGGATCTTTGTCGGCATATGACCGTGCTCTTTGCCCGGTTTTGAGCATTTTGAGCACACCGGGCAGCGTTCTTGGGATTAGACCAAAATCGGATCTGCTCATACCAATCTGCAGCAGAGGTGTTTGCGGGACGTCGGGATCTGATGCCTTCCACGTCGTAAGTCCCATCCTCGGGGTTAGCAACCCAATGCTCTGCCTTCAACGCCGACTTGTTGTCGGTGTAGATCTTGGCCAGATGCCGATCGATGTCCTTCTTGATTTTTGGCCAAAGATTGAATTGCATGTGGGGCTTCAAGTCAAACTGGGTCTGCAATTATATATAAGAAAGACAGACTTAGAGATATAATTTATATATTTATCTAAATTCGTTTATTTATTTATATGAATATAAATAAATAAATGAATTTAGATAAATATACACAATTAAATAAATGTAACATGATAATAAAATAAACATAAATGGATAATGAAATAACTGACCCCAATCTTTCCCAGTTCCCCGCCTTCCGCTCCTCTGGGATGTTGTGCCAAGAACGGAAGTGCATCGGGACTCCCTGACGATTTCCCCGAGGAGCTTAGCCCAATGAGCCGCGTGGTCACCTAGAGGCATCAACGTGCCTCTATCGTTCCACTCAAACTAGATATCCTACGACCCAAATTGATCTGTGATCTTCCATAACCTGAGGTTCCTGGTTTCCTTGAGGGTATTCTCGGCTTTCTTGCCTCCTAGGTTGGGTTTTCGAGTATTCACATAGTGCAACTATGGAAGGCAATCCTAACCCACTCTTTGAATGATCGTCTCAGTATAGCCAATTTAATATTTGAGAAAATTTCGGCAGCATTTCCCCTCAACTCCTCAAATATGTGTTTAAAGACATATTCGTAGGAGTAAAGGAGAAACACTATCGAAATCATCTCAAATAGTAAACCAGTTATACGCATTCATATCCTAAATGAGACAAAACATTCAAAAAGCAGTCCCAAACATGGGACTTTTTGAAATTAATTTCTAATAAATTAATTCCGGATAGGTTTTCTATAGGATGATTAAATTCAGACGGGGATTTTCCGAAATTAATCACTAAAATCCTAAAACATTCCTAAAACAAATTAATCACTTAAGAATATGCGGATTATAAGCAAATCCAAACAACCCTTTAATGCTTATAAGCTGTTACCCTTTAATACTTATAAGCTGTTTAAAAAAACTTATAAGCATTAAAGGGTTGTTGGGATTTGCTTATAAACATAATAAGTTGTTTATAAGCAAATCCAAACAACCCTTTAATACTTATAAGCTGTTTAAAAACAGCTTATAAGCTGTTTAAATGGCTTATATAAATGGCTTATAAAGGGTTGTTTAGATTAGCTTATCAGCTTATATAAATGGCTTATATATGTTATTCAAACTAATACCAAAAGCAATTCATAAACTAATCCTACGAAAACACATATTACTACCTATAAACGTTCCCCGACGACATGTCGCCAGGGATACCAAAAGGATAAAAAATATCAGAACATACCTTCGGCTCGTTCTCGGCTTGGTCTTGGCTCGGTCACGGCTCGGCCTTGGCCCGTGGGTCTCGCCTACTGTTAACGGCAAATTTTTTTTAACAACTAATAATAACAACTTATTATACTTAACAACTTATAAACACATTTAACCTTGTCATATATAATTAGCAAAATTAAAAAATATTACAACCAAACCTATGTTTAAACAAAAACAAATGTCACCACCAACAATTAGAGGGTTAGAAACATAAGTAGAAGAATTATCATTTTGAGGGTAAAGAAAAGAATTATGTTTAGAGGAGGAGGGGGTTCGTGTGCTCGTGTGCGAGTGTGAGTGGCGACTTGACTGGTGGTGGGTTCAGTGGTGACTTGACTGTGTAGAAACTAGAAGGGGTGGTTGAATAGTTTTACCGGTTAATT
>BQNB010203721.1:0-10743 GCA_026074375.1 Tanacetum coccineum | reverse complement strand
ATTACTGCAATTTCGAAAGTTAAGGTCTCAAACCTGCAATTTGGCCATACCACAGGGACCAAAAATGCAATTTACTCTTAGATAAATAACATGAAAAAGGAGGAAAAAAAGTATTTTTAGATAGGTTAGACAATTGCTGTCAATTCTAATCTTTTAAGTAATATTTTTGTTTGTTGTCAGGAGCATCCATCTTGTTACATGGACTGGAACCCTTTGCATGCACCGGCTTTCATGCACTTTAGGATGAAAGAAATCGTACTACTTAGTCGGGAAAGTGTGACACCAGAAGAGTTCGCCCTTATAAAGCTTTTGTTGAAACACTCGAGTAATTTGGAAAAGCTCACTATAAATGTGCGAGAAAATGATCATGGTAAGCATGAGACGTTATTGAACCTCTTTCGTGTTTACAACAGGTGTCAGATTGAATTTGTTTCAAGCCTCTGATGGTAATTCTCATATTCAGGGATAATTTTGAATGTTTACAGGCTCAAGTTCTTTTATATCATATGTGCTTACATTTTGTACTGATATTGGTTTGATTTCCTATTTCTATAAGCCTTACACATTTTATATAACGTATTTCATGTGAATTTTGTGAGATGCAACATCTCAAGTTTATAAATTACACGCATTCAATATAGGATGATCAAAATTTGCAAAGAATTTATACATTAACTGATATTTAAATCACAAACTACAAAACAATAACTGAAAAACCTAATAATTCAATACTTTATATCCTAGACAGACAGATAACTTACATAAATATGTGTATTGTCTTGTAAGATAAATTAGAAACCACAATGTGTCTTTCAGGCTTTAGGACCAAAATCTGCAATTACCTTTAAACTGAGCTTGTTTTTAGGCTTTTATGGATCTGCCGTAAGAGGCTAAAACCGGGCTCAGCCTTAGCCCGTATACGCATCTCTAGTTGGTCAATTATGGCTTTATGTTATCTTCAAAAGTTCTAACTGGTACTAGTATTAGCTTAAGACTTGGTAGCTGTTGACATGGGTCAAAGAGGTTAAACGGGTAAAAAGTATCTCAAGTATTTCCTAATGTTTAAAAACCTGATATCTGACTTAATAAAAATATATAGATTATTAGTTTAATAATACCTTTTTATAATCATATTGGAATCGATTAGCTGATCTTAAAAATAAGATCAAAGTGGACAGGAAAAAAGTTGGTCGACCAGGCCGGTTTTGACCCATATTTAAAACAACTACCCGCTTCGACCCATCATGTGACCCCGTAACTCATGCACATATTTGGACACCTTAAGTGAGCAATAGAGCTTTATGATAACTTTATGAGTTCAAGACACGCAGAGGATTATCGCAAGTGTAGTTTCCAAGATTTTCTTAACCATTTGCCGAAAAGCATCTTGTTGATTATATTTGATCTTCAAGAAAGCCAAACCAATTTGGTAACTATCATAATCAAACTAGTAAATACAATCCAAAACCAAAAACTTTAACAGATAACCATTCAAAAATATTCTGCAGAGAAAGTAGCAACTTGCAGATTCACAAAACTATTAACAGCTTCTAATCGACCATGCTACTATATATATACAATAAACGTGTTTCCAAAATCCCATATGCACCTATTATGTTAAGCCTACCTTCAAGATGACGCAAAAACCTTTTAGAACATCACAAAAGAACCAAGATTTACATACCTTTCAGAGTTCGATACTAATCATCTTACTTTTTTTACTTAACTTCATAAAGCATGGAAGAATGTGTCACTTTTTTCTTTAAATATGTCAAAGATTTGAGCCGAATAATCCATAGCAAACAGTCGACACTGATGACGATCAAAAGGAGACAGGTCTGAAATCGTTTTCTTTCGCGACAGGCTGGAGATTCTGGATACACATAAAAAAAAGAACAAATATGGTCTTAGTCTATAGAAAACAAGTCCGCATATAAGAAAATGTAAATTTAACTCCATATCATACCGTGATGCATCAAATGGACGAATTAAAACTACATGTTTCTGCAAAGCATCTTGTTTATGCAAAGCACATATAGCATTCCAACAAAGCTGGTAATCGTTGGCAAATTCTATCACCATTTCTCCTTCACTTTCCCATCTTTCTTTGGGCAAGTCCATTTTAGCACTAATCTTGACTTTTTCATCATCCGAATCTGAACTGGAGCTATCACAGAATGGACTTTTCGAATGAGAAGCCGGTTGAGTTCTCGTTGGAATTTTGTCATCATGATTAGCGTTTTTACGATCTTTTGTAACTTCCTCATAAACCTTTTTTCTTTTCAAGACCAAAATACATTCATCATCGTTGTCATCACTTTCAATTTCATCCGAAACACGTCTTCTTTTTGATGAAGACGCTTTCATTAAATCACGATCACCGGGGTCATCGTCATCATCATCATCATCATCATCAATCTCGATGATCACTGGATGCTTAGATTTTTTTTCCTTTTTGGGTTTGGGGTCCAGTATTTCATCAAACCCTGGAGATGGAGGTGGAGGAGGTCTATTTCTTTCTGTCAAAGATAAAAATTCATAAAATTTAAGTTTGAACAGTCATTATTTAGCATTCTATGCATAAATGAAAACTTAAGCTATTGAAACGTTTCTACTTTCTAAAACTAAAAGAGGTATAAAGCAACATAACACAACTTACCTATTCTATAACACTACGCTAACTATCACTTCAAATAACCAGAAAACTAATTATGGCGTGGAAGTGTAACAACATAATGAACAAAATAGTAAAGAAAATTCCCGTTTAAGATTAGATAAACGCACACCACAAAATAAAATGATACCCTATCAGGGACGGAACTTGTGGAGTTTTCTTAGGGGGGCAAAGACGAGTTGCATTTTCTGTCGAATCGCTACTCTTTCTTTTGAAGTACGAATCAATTGTTATTAGTTTTCCCATGAAAGCTCCTGAAAACAAATCATACATTTTAAACTTAATAGTTATAAACATTCAATGATTCAAATACATTCACTCAGTTCACATATATTTTATCTTTTTAAGACTAAGTGCTGTGAAACATAAAATTAAACTAAGAACATAACATAGAAAAAAAGGGGGAGTAACTAATTTGATTTTAAATCCATGTTACTGTGTGATTAAGAATAAGAAAACATTAGAGCAAATGATTCTTGAATAAGCTAAACCACTCAAAGTAACAATATACATAATTAATGGAGGGTTATACAAAATAAAAAGAAAAAAAGGAAAAGAAAATAGATACCATTAAGTAATCAAGTCTTCTTGTTCAATTCCTGCATATTTTGATTTTCTAATGAAGATTGCATATTTGATTTGAGCCCGAGAGAGGTTTCTAGTTGTAGATGCTTGGTTCGGAAAGTCCCAAAATTGGTTTTTTTGATATCTTCTTACGTTATGGTTTCCAAGTTTTTTAGAGGGGGCAAAAATGAAAACCATTTTTATTTAACTTATTGATATACCTAGAAAACTGGTAACTAAAGCAAAAAAATTTTGGGGAGGCCACAACCCCCCTATGCCCTTATAAATATCCGTCTTGCCTATCCTACTCCATCTTTACTTTTTTCTCTTCTTTAGTTATCCAACGTACAAAACTACTAATATACTTCCTGTTTTGATATACTTCCACAAAAATACAACCTAAACGAGCTTAAAGCATGATAAAGAGGGTGCTCATATGTGTATATTCAAAGCGATCATGTAATTTCAAAAATCAGAACCAATCAGTTTCTCATAACAGGTAGTTAGGTACTTCTAAATTTATCTTAGATATGCATTTCTTTTTAGGAGTAAACGGTAGATGCCATGTAAATATTTGATTGAATGATAAAAATAAATTACTTATATAGACATTGAGAGAAGTTTTAACTACCAAACGACAAACCACTAGACCAAGTACAACCCAAACAAACCATCCTCACTTGGTTCAAACAACCGTGAAGTGACCACCCCAACCTTTCCTAAAAGGGGACGGCTCTCCCGGTTTGAGTTTGTGTGGTACTGTGGTAGTAGGCTCAAACCACGGGGACTAGTACGCCAAAACGTCGGAAACCATAATTACCCACATAGAAAAAAAGTACAAGCCAAACAAGCCACAATAGCTAGTTTCTTTGTTTCAGCTTATATAGCCGGCTTATGACTTATTTGGTTTTGGGCTTATGTTTCATAAGCTCACTTTTTGTGGCTTATTTTGAAACTTTTCCTGCTTATATAAGTTCATTATGACATAATAAACTTATGAAACATAAGCCGAAAAGTTTCAAAATAAGCCACAAAAAAGTAAGCTTATGAAACATAAGCCCAAAACCAAATAAGTCATAAGCCGGTTATATAAGTGGGTGTTTGTTTCGGCTTATATGTGGGCTTATTAGCTTATTTGATTTTGGCTTATACAACATAAGCCCCAATTCTCCGGCTTATTTTGAGACTTGTGGGTTTATATAAGTTTATTACGATATGATAAACTTACCCATAAGCCGGAAAATTGAGGCTTATGTTATATAAGCCGAAATGAAATAAGCCCACATATAAGCCAAAACAAACACCCACGAACATAAACTTATAACAATCCCAAGCCGCGGCATGAAAAGCCCAAGAGTGATTCTCGCCAACACACATTAACTACGGTCTACAGATACCATAAAAACAACAAACATCAAAAAAAAAAAAAAATATATACCAGCAACGACTTTTTTCGCCTTTTTAACCTCTGAAAAACTCTCCGTACCCATCAACTCCTTACTTAGCTTCTCCAAACTCGAAACCCTAACATCAAAATCCAAAACCTTTTTTTCATAAACCCCAATTTCACTTTGCTTCTTTTTCACCTCATTTTTTAGCCCATCATTTTCCCTTTCCAAATTTTCAATTTTTACATCTTTTTTCTTTAACAGAGCATTCAGCTTATTCTTTTCCTTCAAGATTTCATCTTTTTTAAAAACCCCAATTTCAGTTTGCATCTTTTTCACCTGACTTTTTATACCATCATTTTCACTTTCCAAATTTTCAATTTTTACATCTTTTTTCTTTAACAGAGCATCAAGCTTCTTGTTTTCCTTCAAGATTTCATCTTTTTCATTTTCTAAAAAATGGGTTTTGTTTAACAAGTCTTGTTCACGGCTCATGAGTATTTTTGCCACGTTTTGGAAATCGATGGATGAGAAGCATGTTTTGAGCTCTGAAATGAGCTCAGTTACTGTTGGAGATGGTGAATGATCCGACGTCGTTTTAGCTTCTGAACCCATGTGGAAAATTTGAGAAAAATGGAAAGTGAATTTGAAAATGGAATGTAGGGTTTTTTGTTTCTACAGGGGAAATGGGAAAGAATTATATGAAAATATGTGAAGCTTCTTGGGAAAGACTCTTAAAAAAGCACTAGAGAATTGAATACATGTGCTTTTTATTTTGGACAATTATATGAAAATGCAGTATTTTTTTTTTAAGTTTCCTGTAGTTATTTTTTTTATTTTAATAGCACAAGATACTTTATGGTGTCGTGGGATTGCTTTTTTAACATTACGTAATGATTGAGACCGGTAAACTTTTTTTAGAGTCAAAAGTAAACCAAGTCCCTTTATGTCATGGGACACTAACTATGCTATAAATTAAACTAGAAAAAGATTTATCCACAGTGCAACAAGATTTATAAAATAAAAAGCTTTGTAAATTAATGATATTATACATGTTTAGACTTTTTAAAAGGTCCATCATAGTTGATGCTCTTACTCACAATTTTGATTGGTATGGGTTATGGTCAACATCATTATGAGCATTAATTACATGGTGCACAAATCATAACAATTGCGCACCAAATTGGATAAATCGGTGTATGTAACTAACAAGTTAGGTTCACTCGCGCTCCGCTGTGGGATGTTTGGCGGCCGGTGTTTTTGGTTGGTCGTGTTAGAAAGTATATTTTTGTAAAAAAAAAAAATTAACAGTCGTTAAGTGACGACCGATTTCAAGCACTGTTTTGGTGCATTCTAAAAAAAACTAACGGTCGACCGCTAGTGGGGAAAGGGGTATTTTATAAAAAAAAATTAAAATGAGGGTAGTTTTTGTAATTTAACACATAGTGCTTTTTTTGAAACTTTTCGTCCGTTTTCCGTACCTTTTTTGAACATTTTTCCAGTCCGTTTTCGTTCGTTTTTAATACTTTTTGTCTTTTGTGTAACGTTTTTGTTGCAGTTTTCTTACGATGTTAATATTTCCTTTTTGTACTTTTTCGAGTTGTTTTCATAACGTCCTTGATCCATTTTTCTTCTTTTCTTTCCTCCTATTATCGCACGTTTTTGTTCTTTTTCGTTCGTTTTCACACATCTTGATTCGTTTTCCTACGTTATCATGCGTTTTTATCCGTTTTCATTTGTTTTTGTACATTTTGTACTTTTTCATAAGCTTTCTATGTTTATGTACATTTTATACGTTTTCATACGCTTTCGTGCATTTTTGTTCGATTTTATACATTTAAAAACGTATGAAAACGTTCAAAAACATATTTAAACGTACAAAAACGTATAAAACCGGATGAAAACGTATAAAAACAGACTAAAACACACGAAAACGGTTGAAAACGTACAAAAGCTTATTATAACAGATGAAAACGTACAAAAAACGGATGAAAACTTATAAAAACGGATAAAACGTGCAAAATCGTATTGAAACGGATAAAACCGTATAAAAACGGATGACGAAGGACGAAAACGGACTAAAACGTACAAAAATGGACTAAAACGTACAAAAACGGACGAAAACGTAGAAAAACGGACGAAAATTTAAGAAAGCGTACGAAAACAGAAGAAAACGTACGAAAATGGAAGAAAACGTATAAGAACGGTCGAAAATGTACGAAAACGTACAAAAACGTATAAACCAAAAAAAAACTTTTGACCTGCTAGACACTTTCGGAGACCCGGCTATAATGTTAACTATTAAGGGAGACCTAAGTATAATATTAAGGGAGACCCGTCTAGACCCGTTTGGAGACCCAACTAGACTCATCTATAATATTAATGGAAACATGCTAGACCAACTAGACTCGTCTATAATATTAAGAGATACCTAACTAGAGAGTGTTTGGCAAATGATTACAAGAATAACAAAAAATATTTGGAAAGATTCCTGGGAAAGAATCTTGAAAAAACACTAGATGTGATTTTTATTTTGGACAATTATATGAAAATATTTTTAAGTTGACATTTTTTTATATGGGTTTTTAACTCGATATCGCGAGGCGACTAATTCAAAGGAAACTATCTTTTTAGGCAGTCCGAAGTCAGCGCAGGTGAATATCTCTGGTCACCCTCAAATGTACACACCTAGCGAGGTTTGAACTCTTAACCTCTTGTTTAAGAGTCAAGGACCTTATCATTAGGTCATTTGGCGATGGTTATTTTTTGGAGTTTTATGTAGTTATCTTTTTATTTTATGAACACAAGATACCTCATGGTGTCGTGTGTTGGTGGCATAGTAAAAGTCTTGGTAACTCGTCACTTTTTTCAGAACTTATAACTCTACACAAAACACCTTCCTTTAATTTTTAGTGTTGTGGGAAATATTTTAGCTCACAAATAACCCGATAAAACACAAATACAACACAAAAAAAAAAAGCAAAACACACACACACACACCTTACGTGGCCTGGTAATCACGGCGCGAGAGGTCATGCCCCCACACACGGCATGCTCTTCGCGCTATAGGATAGGTTGGTGGGATGGCACGAGAGCCACAAGCAGTGCGTACCGTGGACTCTAATGTTACAACACAAAAGTTTTAATTTTTTTACTTTTGTGTGTATTTTGTTCATGTGCATTGATCAATTTACTTTTCGTTGTTAATAAAGCACTAAAGTAGATGGAAAATGATTACAAATACACATGAAAATTCAAATTTAAAACGTCGTATTATGATAGCTCTAAAAATGTGACAAGTTAGTTACATTTTCATATTATCATCCCATTTTCCAGATCGTCTTTATGCTTGTTTTTTAGTTTAGGTTAGTTGTGTGAGTTTTGTCAAAATTTTATAAGCACATCTTTTTGGCTTATCTGAAATTTATAATTTTACATAAGATCAGTTTCAAGTATACTTTCAAAATTTTCAAATTTAGAGGAAAAAAAAGCATATTTTATAAGAGATAATTGTTTCTAAATGTATCAAAGTTGTCCATTTTTACTATGTTGTGCAAGATTCTTTTTTTTTAACAATGTGAACAGTGTACTAATCCCTTTTATTCTATACACACTTAAGGGTTCCCTTTTTTTGATGACGTGGCATGTTTGACCAGCGTTGACTCCGTTCATTTTTTATAAAACACCCTGGCTTATTATTTTCCCCAACGGTACACTTAACCCAACCCAACCCACCCACCCACCCCTTTAAAACCTACTCATCCTCACTTATTTTGATAACCAACCCATCCCAACTGACAACTTCATAGCCGACACCAAAACCGCCACCAAAATGTCGTATGCAAATGGCACTCCTCGAGTAACCGGTCAATATGTTCGCCGTTATTGTAAATGTGGACATCGATTAACTGTCAAAACAACTTGGACAACGGAGAATCCAGAAAAAAGGTTTATTGCATGCCCTATATATGTAAGACCTAATTTGAATCTGGATTAGATAGTTTTTAGTTAGTCTGTTAATACTTGTTTTTAATTATGTGTTTTTTTATTTGCATATAGGACAAGTCAAAGAAGTGTGGTGTGTATGAATTTTTTGATGAAGATTTACCAAGTGACTACTATAGAGAATTGCTACTTGATTTGTATTCAAATGGGAAGAAAGGTAACAATGGTGTGCTAACAAAAGAGGAGAGGTCAATGATTGAAAAATAGTTGACTGTGACAAAGTAAAAATTACAATTGTATCACAAAAAAATTCTCATTTTGCTTGGGATATTGTTAGTTTGGTGTGTTGTTTTAGGTATGAGGATTGTGTAGGAACCTATAGGAATGTAACATAAAATGTTGTAGGGATAATTTTGTGTAATGAAATTTGACTCCATAAAGTCAAAGTGTTATTAGCAATAAAACAATTTGCTGTTTTCAAGCTTATTTGTTGTCTTGATTATTCTTTTCAGTTTAAGGAAACACAAATGAAATTACTAAAGGCATAACTGCATAGATTAAATTTGATTTTACCAAGTCAAGTAACTTCATAGGATATTTGACTTTAGAAAGTCAAATACCACAAAAGAGGACTTTTAGTTTAGAATCATACATACATATGTTGCAAGTTTTTTCATGCCTAAGTTAATACACAAAAGAGGGCATCTAAAGTTACTTATGCTTAATACAAAATATTACATAGTCACAGATTAGTCTAAGTTCATATCAGTGTTTGGTGAGCTTCCTTCACCATGAACCTTTCTTGCCAAGTTCCTTTTGATGATCCTCTCACTTGGCAACCTTTGTCTTGCTGCAATTGGCCTCTGTTGTGGAACCCTTTGCACTTCTGGTTGGACCTCATTGGTTGCTTGACATGGTATTTCTCCTTGGGTAGGAATTTCCACTTATGTTTGGCTTCCTTGGATAGATGGATTAGCTTGGCTTGCAGTTTGATTTCCTTGAGTATCAGCATTCATATCATAACTTACACAACTCCTATCATCATTCCCAAACCACCTAGCAAATCATCTTCTTACCTTCTGTTGTCTTGGTCTGTTTTGTTGTGAACCAATTGGTCTTGTTGAAAAACTAATACCACCAATCCTATTGAATGCCCTTCTATGAGGTGGTGACCACTTCAACCTAGGAGTATCAGAACCCCTAACACCACCCTACCAATGCCAATCCTACCAATACCTTATACACACCCACCAACACCACTAGCAGAGCCTATAACACCACTTGCAGACCCACCCACACCACTTGTAGACCTCATAAACACATTTGTTGATCCCATAAAGACATTATCATAACCCATGTTTACATTTGCAGACCCTCCAACATCACTTCCATTCACACCCCCCCTCGCCAGTTGGATTTGCAGACCTACCTAAACCACTTGCATTACTACCCACACCACTTCCACACCCTCCAACATCACTTGCATTCCTATCGAAATTAGTTGCAGACCCATCCAATGGGTTTGCAGAACTACCCAAACCACTTGCAGACCTACCCAGTGGGTTTGCAGACCTACCAACACCACTTGCAGACCCGCCCAATGGGTTTGCAGACCTACCTACACCACTTGCAGACCCACCCAATGGATTTGCAAACCCAACAACATCAGTTGCATCTCCTTTTCTTGGCCTCCCAACTTTTTTCTTTTCCCTAATAGGTTTTTGCACATGTGGAGCATTACATCCTCTTTTGTTATGATCAACTTGAAAACATTTTTGACATGTTACTTGACCACTTACCTTGGATACCCTTGTTCCACTTCCACCTTCATGACCTATCCTGATCCTTTTCTTCTTTGGCCTTCCTAACATAGTCTTATGCTTTGGAGGTAGTACTTTTAAGTATTGACTTTGATTATGCCACAAATCAATTCCACCAACTGAACCAAGATAGTTGTGGTATGTGGCATAGTAAAGGTGTTTCCTAAACCAGTTTTGAACATAATCTTGTGGCACCCTATTGATCTTGAAAATTACAAAAATTGCATGCACACATGGCAACCCAGATAGCTGCGACATTTTACAACTGCATGTCCTTGTTGACAAATCAACCTTGAATGCATCACTATCCGATCTTACCTCAAATGAATCATCACCAGCAGGGATAACATGC
>BQNB010203718.1:0-10023 GCA_026074375.1 Tanacetum coccineum | reverse complement strand
GTCGAAATGTGTTTAAACAAAAATAATTTCATGATATATTTTAAGTCCTTCTGAACTTATCACGCGATTTTGATAATTTTTCAACTTCGTACTAAGACTCTTAAGGACTTGAACTCATTTAGAATTCAACAATGCAAATGTATGTGCTTATGTATATATAGTCATTGTTGGTTACAAACTTAACCGAGGTGGGATGTGCAAAGAACTTTATAAACTCATGACTTCCACTAATTTTCCCTTTATTTAAGATTTTAAGTGATTACTTTTGGTTTTAACATGTAATGGATTGTAAATTTTTAATTCTTTTGGAACGTATAAACTAAATATGTATTATTTTTGTTCCGAGTATTTACAAAACTTCGTTCAAATTGTTAGGATATGTACAAGTATAAATAATATATGTTCGAGAAATTACTCGAGCATACGAGGATGCACACGTTAATACGAAAAACAATAATAATATTAATAATATATTAAGTGTAATATAATAATTAGTGTTTTAGTAAACAAGCGTTAAATAATATGTTACTTAACGAAATGTTACCAACGGTCATTAACTGTTAATACGAGGACCTAATAGCAAAACAGAGAAAAGGAAAGCGCAAGAAAACCTTCCCTTTTGACTTGGCCATCGGTACCCCTTTCCTTTTAGGAATGAGATTGCTTAACTTGCAAACCAAGTAATTATGACTATATAAGAAGGTTTAGGGATTCATTAGTTGCTAATAGGGGTGACAATTTCTGACCCAACACGAAACCCAACCTAAAACCGACACGAAAATTAACAGGTTCGGGTTGAGTCTAATATATTTCGGGAAGGGTTTGGGTTGACCCATCTGACCCGTTTATTAAACAGGTCAGGTTCGGGTTGCAAATAAATTAAGTGGGTCGACCCGCTAACCCGTATAAGATTTTTTTTCTTAAATTAAAAATTATTTATATATTGTTATATGTGTTAAATGGGTTAAACGAGTAGACTTACAAACCCGTTTAACATGTTGAACCCTTATAATGTGCCAACTTTTGTATATAAAATGGGTTAAATGGGTTAACCCAAAACCTGTCTAACATATTCAACCCATGTAACCTATTTAACCCGCAAACCCAAGTATATATACAAGTTAAATGGGTCAGGTTCGGGTTATGTATAAACAGGTTAGGGTTGACATAGCTGACCCGAATATTTAAATGGGTCAGGTTCGGGGTTATGTATAAACAGGTTGGCTAAATGGAGTAACGTTGCCACATAATAACTAACGGTACAAACGTTTGGTTCAAGTTGAAAAAAAATTGAATGTAAGTTGGTGGTATCGGTAATAAAAAAGTAAATGATTCATTGTGGTATACATCATAAATAAACAATTTTGAATAATAATTGTATAGTTTATACATATTAAGAGCTAAAAATTTGAGAAGAGATATATCTCCTTCAAATTTAAGCCCTTAACATTTACTAAAGTGAATGATCCTTAACGACTTTCGACTAATTTTTTTAGTGGTACGTGTAGATCAAACAATGATTTATTATACGACACTCATTTACGTTGGAGAAGAATATAGAATCACTGTCAAACAAAATTAATTTTCTCTTCACCATCAGCGTACACGTTACTCAAAACAACCTTAGTTAGGCAGTCACATATTGGTACCTACTTAGTTCAATGGAGATAGTTATGTTTATTCTCACATCAACGTGTCGATCATTCAACTATCATGATTGATTATATTCAAAACGATCAAAAGTTAAAAATATAGATAAAAGACATCTTATGTACAACATGTTACAACCATGTAATTAGTTCGCCAGAAAATCATGTTGCATGTAATGTCATGAACTATCTTACATGGTTTAGAAGGGAAGAATTTGGAGCAAGTATAAAAACACACTCCTATGTTAGCTTTTAGTAGAAGCTTTTGGCAGTAATAACAATAACAAAGTTCTTAAACTAACTTATTACTACCATAGTTCACAAGTATCCCAATGCCCGGTGTAAGAAAATAAGGTGTTGTAGCACATAAAAATGCTTGCCCCTTATCCACTTTTACGATACGATGAAATAAGCTAGGAAGGTGATTTTGTAGCATCTCATCCTTAAATGTTTCCTCTCCACCAGTCGATGTGGTACAAACCAACATTTTCAAGTTTTCTTACTTTTCTTTTACGATTTTCAGTTGTCCTCTAACTTTTACTTCATATTGAAAAAAAGATAAATTTAATGTAAGATCTTGAAACATTCGCAACAACAAATTTGACTGCGAATGGATGTTTGTTATGGTGTTGAGATGACAAGAGCATACTATATACTAGAGCAGTGTTCACCTTAGATGTGCCTTAGGGAGGCTTCTTTTGTTATCTAGCATCAAATGATTTTTTGACACGAGTTACTTTTAAAGGATAAAAAGTTTGTTTATAAGATTGTTACGTTGTATATTAAGGACGATCAACACTAAACAGACGCACCAAAACGAGTAATGGAAAATGTTCTTGGTCTAACTTCGGACTCGCGATGTGCAAGTAACTTACACTCCTTTCTCGCTTTTGCCATCAAAGTGATCCAAGCTCAATTCCTCAAGTGCAAGAGAAGAATACTTCCATCCTCAAGTGAAGAAGTATTACACCTTTGTGTGTTGTTGCAATCTTATTGCATCCATATCATAACTTGTAAATCTTTTGTATATCTTGTATTTATGTGTAGTAGCTAGATCTTGGCGATCTTTGTAAGTATAGATAGATCGTGGTGATCTTACCAAGTAGTGTTAGTTAGTTGTGGCATAAGTAGTGTGGTGAAGTGAAGTCGTGAAGTTGTGAGGAAGTCTTGAAGTTGTGAAGAAGTTGTGAAGTTGTGAAGTCGTGAAGTTGTGTTGTGATAGATTGGTTCTAGCTAAGATTAGAACTCGACATTTAGCTTTGTGTCGTAAATCGGTGTAAGCAACGTTGTGTACGGTTTTCTCCGCCATAAGGGAGCTTGTTGACATAGTGAAGAAAACTCTCGAGTTAGGTGCTCGGGGAGTGGAGTAGGGCGAAGAGGTACTTCGTTACCGAACCACTATAAATCCTCGCATTGTGGTTTGATTGTTCTTACTCTTATCTCTTGTCTTACATTATCTCCTCATACTATCATATCAATTGTTTAGATAAATATATTGTTCATATTGTGCAAGTGTTGAGTTCACATAAATTCAAATCTAGAATTTTTTTACAAACACTTCAAAACCTTTAATTAAAAAGCGGTAAACTATTCAACCCCTCTTCTAGTTTTCCACAAATGGGACTAAAGCCCTTGAAGGAATGAGTTTCTATGAAGGAAAACCTAACCTAGTTGACTGGAGATCCCAAGATCTAGGTTCAATAGGACAACCTAATCATAGAAATGTGGGGGAAGTCACGTCAATGTGGGGGAGTTACTTAACTTGTAACTTCCTAGTCCATTCCTATAACAATGTGACTTGTTGAGAGGTTAAACATATGGCTTTAATGGTTTAAGATGAAATCATAAAGCATAACGATTCAAGATGAAATCTGAAAGTATATGTTTTTAATGATTCAAGATGAAATCACCTATGTGAGAGAGAAGTGGGGTCGCTTCGAAGGGAATTGTGGGGGCGCAATTCCTAAGAGCTCTCGCAGAACCAGGCTAGTGCTCATGACCATAACGGGCACGACTATGAGGACTTGACAAGGTCAGGGAGAGTCTTGTGTGAGTGTGTATTGTCGTCTACGTAAACAGGTGTTGAGTTCAAGGACATCGCGTCTACTCAGATCTAGGAGACTAAGTGCATCTCACAAGGGAAGGTTCAAAGGGTCACACCTACCTATCCTATGCAGGACTTAACCGCAGAAATTTTGCCAAAATTTTCGGGTGTTTTCGACCGATCTCCATTCATGTGGGGGATTGTTGGAAAAATGGTTATTGCAAAATGAGTTTTTGCAAACTTTGGACACCATTTAACATATGTAGATGTTATATATCTTTATATTAGATTGGGGCTTTGCGTTCTCCTCGAAGAGAGCTTCACAACGAGCTAAAGTATGTCCAAAGTAGAGTTAAGATGAATGAGATATCGTGTCTTAAAGTGAGGCACGTGGAACACAAAATCTGGGAACTAAAACTATCCCACATCACCCAAAAAGGGAAGTGGATAGTGGTTTATAAGGACATCTTGGTATTGGCTACCAAATTCCTTTAGGTTGGTTATGCTCCCAAGCCTACGTGCGCGCGCAGGGGGGGTGCAGAAAATAGGATTTCTGAGCCAAAATGGGTTCGAAGCTTCTGAACTCATGCTAGCCCGCCCCACCTGCGGACACGAATGCAGCTCCGAAAGGTCGCCTATGCACGTATCTTTTTGCTACTGATTTCGTTTTCTTATCTAATAAGGTTTTCAGAATATTATGTGTTTGTTTAAATTATCTAGTTTATCTAAAACTTTCTGATCAAGGTTTAGATATATACTGATGAATTAAATCAACTAAATTTTAGCAGCTATCTTGGCTTGGTAACCAAGATAGGGTTTAGCTATAAATCGACCTCTTCTCATTCATTTTTGATACACAAAAAACGATACTCCTATACCATACATAACAGGCTATTTCCAGCAGTTTCATCGATCAGAAACATCGATCCTTTCCGTAATCTTTCAGACAAGTGTGTCAAGTCCGGTTGTACAACAGTTTTGGATGTTGTACCCTGAGAAACAGACGACGAATCTGTTTTAAGGGAATCATGTTAAACACGAGCCTCATTCTTAATTACTGTTTTAATTTTATGTTAATTACTGTCTGTTAATTTATTGTGTTACTGTCATTCGATTTATACTAATAAAAGTGTGCAGGTTTCTCAACACTTTTAATGCTTTGATTATCACGTTTGTATGTGTGATTTTTTATGAGATCATTTGCATATATTTATCGAAACTTAAATATTGGAACTTTTCTCAAACCATGCTATTATGAAGTTTATACTTTTTTATAAAAATCGAAAGATATTAGAATTTGTTTTACATTACTATGGTAAATGTTTGCTTTACATTACTTACTTTTCTAAACTCTTCATCACTAGATATCAATTACGTATGATGTTCAAGAAGTGAGTTGATTAACTATAGTTAAACGTTATTCACGAGTAACTCACATGAACTTGAAGTACCCTCATACGAAAGTATCTAACACCATAGCGTCGTCAAACTGCGATCATTATTCACCACCGTTGCTAACTCAACACCAAAATAACATATTTTTTCATCACTTTTACCTTGTAATAGTCACTTCCAGCTGCTAATCATATCTTAAACAAAAAAAAATATGAAAGGATAGCTTTGTGTTTTTCTCGAGACCACAAGTCGACCACTAAATCCCTGTAGTGCTGAGTACTTCCAACAACGACCCACCACTTCCCTACAACGGCATTGTAATGGCTCTTATGAGTCGTTATACCGTATTATTTTATTGTATGTGAGATTTATGAGTAAGTTAACAATTTTTAAAGTCGTATGGTGTTAAGGTGTCCACAACATTTACACTGTGTTCTTGAGTTATTTATTGAAAGGAAAGGAAAGGAAATGTATTGTTTTTTGTGTTCTTGAGTTAATCTATACTCTTTATAAATGATATTTAAGATTCTCTTGAAAGTTGAAAAATTGCTAATTTAAAAAATATTAAAAATTTAACGCATGAAATCTTGAAAACACATATAGTATCATCTTTAAAAAACGTATAGCATTAGCTATTAAAAACGTATAGTCTCATTCAATAAACATGTAGCCTCATTAAACATAGATAATTGATTGGTATAAATGATGGTTAATGATTATGATCAATGCTAAGTTTTGTAACAATCGACATTTAATTGTGTGTAAATGCCTTTGGAGTTACAACTCTTATTATCAATGATATTTATGATGAAGTTACAACTCTTATAATCAATGATTTTTATGATGGAGTTACAAAATAACACACATATATATCGGCATACATACACACTTGATTCACATGTATATGCACACACGATTCACATGAAATTCATTAACTTCTATTTGTGCATCTACATAAGCGATTCACATTAAATTATATATCTCATCAATTTCTCATTATGTATTCACCTCTAATATTGTTTTTATTATGATTTGTAATCACAGGTACAACTTGCTGCAGAAGGTAGATTGTGCATAATAGCTTCATGTCGGTTTCGGTTTCCAATAGTCAATGAATAGTCCAAGGTAAATCTTGAACCATAACATGTATATTATCTTTGAAAGACTCGAGCAAAAAAAGAATAGGTAATCAAACATTCATGTTATTGATTCCATATGATTTTTTAACTATTTATGCATTCAATTCGTGATCAGTTACCTAACTACATGCATGCATGCATGGAAGCAGTCCCAAGAGTTGAAGCAAAACACACACCACGACTGCCATTTGCCGCCTCCAGGTATGTTTCAATTACACATGTTTCTGTTTTCATGTTTGATTCAATGTATTAACTTTTGACCTTTTTTTCAGCGACAGTTCTCTCTTTGCTGAATAAGGGAACTTGATTGTACGATCTGCTTCAAAAAGCACATATTTCGCAGAAAGCTTAAAGAAATTGGAAATGAGTTTAGAGTTATAATTAAGGGTATAATCATTAAGAGTTACAACATTGATGTTTTCAATTAACCGTCGCCAGAATAATATTGGCATATGCTCTTTGTTTGGCACGTGAATACGAGATATGCCCATTGTGTTCGTTTTTCCTTTTTTTTGTAAATTAGTTATTTTTTGTATAAATAGTGGTTAATGGTTATTATCAATGCTAAGTTTTGTAACCATCGACATTTAATTGTGTGTAAATGCCTTTATAGTTTCAGTTATAAAAAAACAAAAACCTCTTATGATCAATGTTATTTATGGTGGAGTTATAACTCTTATGATCAATGTTATTTATGATGGAGTTACAACTCTTATGATCAATGCTATTTATGATGGAGTTTCAACTCTTATGATCAATACTATTTAGGGTAAATGCCATTTATTATCAACCTACGTTCTCATTTGTACCGAAATGACCAACGTACTTTTTTGTACTTACTACACTCACATACATTCAAATTTCGTTTGATATCATCAATATGACCATAAAATGACTATATTACCTTTGTCTTTTTTACATCCACTCAGATCAAAAGACAAAGGTAATATTGTCATTTTATAGTCATATTAGTGATATCGAACAAAATTTAAATGTAGGTGGGTGTAATAAGTACAAAAAAAAATAAGTTGGTCATTTCGGCACAAATAAGAAAGTAGGTTGGTAATAAATGGCATTTACTCTGCTATTTATGATGGAGTTACAATGCTATATACTTGAGTTAAAACTAGCAAGGTACCCGCGCGTTGCGGCGGCGGGTACCCTGTGATTAACCGGGGGGAAATAAAAGGAATGATCCCGATCAGGCAGGTTCACTAGGTTCAGATCGGTTCTCTCCGGTTCATTTCAGACGGCTTTTATTTGCTAGCCTAACCGGTGACCACTCATGTTCCCGGTTGAACCTGTTGGTTTGGTCCGACTTTCAAAACTATATGTATTAGCATATAAATTTATAAAGCTTTGTGTGTTTTATTAGTTTGTACAATGTGTATAACAACATGTACTTTTCATCTTAGGGGTGTTTTAAAAATTACATTAATTAATAACCGGTGTTTTAAAGATAGCATTAAATATGTTGACCAGTCAATAAGTATGTGTTTGTGCATTGGTTAATTGTACATATTGCATGAATGTTTGTAAAATTGAATTTTAATTTTTTGTTGTTTGCATTAAAGATTGTACAATGTGGATTAATACTTGTATTACTTAATTTTTTGTATTTAATGAAGAGAGAGTGCACAATTTGTTTTATATATAGTATAGATGACAAAGTGTCAAATTTTCGAGACCGGGATTGATCCTTATAGAACAAGATTCGTGCATCGCACCAACCACGACTACATTATAAAGAGTTTAGCGTCATTCCTTGAAAATGTAGGAATGTTAAATGTTGAATAATAAATTTGTCATCAATACCATTATAATATTGTAACAGCCCATTTAATTTATCACTGTAACGGCCTCAAATAATTATTAAAAAGTGTAAGAACTAAAAATCATTACTATCGATAATGATTATTAAAAATGTGTAACCGCATCCACCGTATATATCCACACAATCCATTTCATATCTCCTACACACACATGTTATTTTACAGTAAAAGATAATTTCTCAATATACTCTCATTTTCACTCAACTCTTACGGGTACTTTCTGCAGATATTTTTATATTTTTGTTGGAAAAACGCTTATTTTGAACGTTATACAAAATATTTACCACAATATCGCATGTCGTTAATTATCTACCACTAGGAATTACCGGTGCTATGCACGAGTACTCGTCTAGTTTTTAATAAAAGAAAAGGAAGTGGAAAGGAAGATGGAAGGAATTTTTCTTAAAAAATATTTCTCCCAAAAATGGGAGGAAATGGAAATAAAACTTTGATCATGTTGTGTAAAGATTTAATGCTAATAACTAAAGGGCATGCATGTAATTTGAACAAGTTCTTTTCTTTTTCCTCCAACTTAAAAACATGATTTATGACTACTTTTTTTTTCTTTTCCTTTATCTCAAGAACATGTAAACAACACTTCCTTTACGTTTCCTTTTCTTTTCTTTTTCCTATTATTTTTCTTTTCCTTTCATTTAAAACTCGAGAACCGAGTGATTGGGTTTAAAAAGCTATTGAGCGAAAACCTTGGGATGGCCATGGAAAATTTCAAAAACATTCATAGAATACCAATTAGATATATAAAGAAACTATAAGACTTGACTATACCAAGCTACCACCGCTTAAAATAAAAATAGAATTGAAAATCTGGAAGTAATCAATTAGTATCAACTTTACAAAACATAATCTTGACTTTTTTGTAGGGTGTCGTTGCTTTGTATGTTTATGCATGACCCACCTTCAAATTAGCCAATGCCACGTGATCATGGTACAAGTACAAGTGTTCAACTATTTCTAGTCAAATAGAGACGTTTCCAAACTCAAGATTTGTAACCAAACCAAATTGTAAGGCTAAGTTTACATGATGTGTAGCACGCATCTTTCATTCAATAGAGTTCCTTCAATCATGCAATTTTTAGAAGTTGTAGTTTTGACTAATAATAATCAACTTTGTAAATTGATTTACTCCGTATAATATATCGTAATTAGTTACTAGCTTATTTTAAACTTTGAGTCGAGGTTAGAAATATGTTTTCTTGTGTGTAAAAAATACCTTTTGGCATGCTCATCAAAACAGAGAAAAATTTGTCAATTCTTGTTTTCATCGAGTCCTAAAAGCTCACCTTTAGTCAGACACCGTCAAACTTGATTTTCTGCAAACCGGCCTATCTACTTGACTTTGGACACAAGAAGCTAAAGCTATATAAGGTCAATAAGCTACGGCTGATTAAGCATAAGCTAATCCGTTATATAGACTCCATGAACCACCAGCAAATCCACAACACCAAACCATATATGACATGCATAACCTTGACTTACCATTTAACTCTTCCTTTTAGTTGTTTTTGGGAATTTTGCAATGACATAAAACTATATAATTATATTTCACATAATTAGGAAAAAGCAAAGAAAAACAAACCAAAAAATAATAGAAAAGCGAAACACCTCGCCTCTAATGGAGAATCTATTTTCTCCAGGCCATCCTACTCGCCTACAACGGATTAAATTTACCCGGCGAAAACACCACCACACGATTACAATATTGAAGAGCAAACTACAACGGGTCTAACTGTGTCACTACAATAGGACTTCGAACCACATGCTTTCCATCAACCCACGAAAGCGACCCAAACACAGCACCAGAATCACCCATCACTACACTCGTCCCGTCAATCTTCACAGTCACGTAGTAACTCAATTCCCTCACCTTATCGGAGAAAACCAACTTTCCAGGCCTCACCGATATCATAACACCCTTTGGTGCCTGAACCTTAACCGTATAAACT
>BQNB010203716.1:0-10744 GCA_026074375.1 Tanacetum coccineum | reverse complement strand
GTGAACAATGCAAAGGACCCCATTACATCAAAGATTGCCCACTCAAAGAGGAAGGAAAAACTCTTGAAGAAGCTTACTACACACAAATTGGTGGACATTTTCAAGGAGGGGGATATAGAGCAACAGCTCCAGGTTATTATCAAAGGAACAACGCAAATCCTTCGTACCAAGAACGAAGGCAATCTATGGAAGATACCTTGTGCAAATTCATGAGTGAATCAGTAAAGAGACACGATGAAAATTTCAATTTGATTAAAGAAATCTAAGCTGCGACATATGCTGCCATAAGGAACCAAGGAGCATCAATTAAAACTTTAGAAATTCAAATCGGGCAAATGAGCAATGTACTACATGAAAGAGGATTTGAAAGCCTACTAAGCTCAACTGAAACAAACCCGAGAAACCAATTCAAGTCGATTTCAACCACTATTGAAGCTGATGTAAGCCCGATACGCCATATTGGATCATCTTAATACGCCGTATCTACTAGACAGAACAGTACACTGTTGTACAAGTCAAGACAAATGAAGGTTCCTTTTCCAATTCGTTTAGATAATCATTACTATGAAGAAGAAGAGGGGAACTATGGACCAAAATTCGTGGAAGCTTATGGAGCTTCACATATCAAAGACACCATACCCCGAAAGGAGAAAGACCTAGGGAATTTCACTTTACCTTGCTTTATTAATATTGTTTGTTTTCACAATACTCGTGTTGACTTAAGAGCTAGCGTTAGTGTAATGCCTCTATTGACCTATCTTAACTTAGGATTAGGCGAATTAGCTCACACTAAGTTAATAGTTGAATTAGCAAACAGGACTATGAAATATCTAAAAGGAATAGCTGAAAACGTACTAGTAGGAATTGGTAAATTTACTTTCCCGGTAGACTTTATAATTCTTGATATGCCCGAGGATATCAAAGTGCCCTTGATCCTCGGAAGACCTTTTTTTCTACCGCCCATGCTAAGATTGATGTTTACAATAGGAAGATTACTTTAAGGGTCAGGGAAGAAAAGATTATTTTTAAAAGTGTTAAACCTGCTATTAGTTTAATTAAGAGGGTCTACATGCTAGGTTTAAGAGAAAGAATGGAGCTTGATTTAGAAGCTATTCTAATGGGAGAGACTTTGGTGATTAACAGATCATTAGACCCTTTCTTGGATGATTACGAAGATTACATTGAATTAAATGATCTAGATGAACCATTAAAGCTTAGGAGAAATCACAGGAGATGATTTGATGCCCACCATTGAGAAAGGTGAGGTAATTGAGGAATTTAGAACTAGGGATGAAGATCTTGATACTAGAATTGATGATTACCCTAGTTATTACGACGATGATAAGAAGATCCATATAAATTATGCTCACAACTTAAGGTTTTCTTGCATGATAGGATTTGAATTCACTCACGCTAACTTTTTCCCATTATTGTATGTCAATGTGATGTCCAAAAAGTTTCATAACTCTATAATGAAAGATAAGATGGTGTACAAAGGGAATAATGTTGTAGGAGCCGTAATGAATGTGCCTATTTTTGTTGGAACTTTTTCCGTTGTGACTGACTTTGCAGTTTTAGAAAATATGGATGCTTATCGTGATGAAGGAATGGGCGATGTTATTGTTGGCGAACCGTTCTTAAGAGAAGTTGGAATTAAAGCAAAACGGTTCGAAGGGATAATTACCCTTTACAAAAATGATGATGAAGCAACTTACCAAATGGTGCGATCACATCCGAGGTTTAAAAACCACACTAACGAGCACTGCAACAAGATCCTACCATTACTGAAGGTAAGTGAAAAAGATGAGAAGAATGGAATTTCACATGCATTTCAAAAGCTTAAGGGGTTCTACAAAGGAGTTTTGAATCTAGGACCCGAATACATTCGAAATGCGAAGACGGAAGAATGGCTCACACGCGGGAACATTAGCGTGCATGAGATGGAATAAGAAGAGAAGCTGAAGAAACGTCTAACTTAAAGACTTCGCTTTAAACAAAAGTTTTTCCCAGTAGACAACCCAGAATGTTATTTAATTTTGTTGTCGAGTCTGTCTTCCCAGACATCAATGTGGCGTATCCGCTCCATACCATACGGCGTATTGATTGTCTGGACGTTATCAGTCTTTATTTATTGCACTTTAAAAACATTATTGTCAGATTTTGAATACGGCGTATTCATTCATCTGATACGCCGTATCCACGCATATTAGTACAGGTGAGGTTTAGGGGGGGAGGAATCGGTGAAAGTTATGCTGACCCGTAATTAATTTGTTTAGTTTAGTTAAATTAACCGTAGGTACCAAGATAGGAATACGCATGTTTCCTTCCTATATTTTCTATAACCTCGTGAAAAGAAATATTGGTGGAAAGAATTGAAATATCTAGGGATATTGATAGTGTTAGAGTCTTGAAACTTCAAGACGGTTGTTCAACACAATCTTGCTCATAAACTCAATTTGGAGAATCTACAGAGCAATTATCAGGGGAGTTTCTCATTCTAATTCTTTTTAAATTCCCGTATTTAATGTTTTATATATACAACGAGAACGTTGTATAATTCAAGTGGGGGGGTGGCATTAGAATGTTTACTTGTCCTATTTTTCACATTAAAATGCTTAAATTATGCTCAAATTTAAAAAAAATTCAAACATACTTTTGTGAAATTACATGTTGGCGTTCTATTTGTTTTTTGATTTTTATTTAACAATAATTTACTTCCCTCTCACCTGATGATTAGCCACTGGTTTTACGCGAATGAGGATGTGATCGAGCGTGCATGTCTATTCCGTCGTTACGGCCATGTATGCATGTCTCATCTGCCTCGTTGGTTTACGACTTTTGGTGAAAGTTAGAAGGTTCCTACCCTATATCATTCTTCATCCTAATAGTTGGTTAAATTCGAATGCGGATGTGATCGAACACACATGTCTATTCCATCGTTACGGCCATGTATGTGTGCTTCAGCTGCCTTGTTGGAGTGGTACTTCTGGTGAAAGATTATAGAATGATCAACCGTAAGCCTTTCCATACAAAATCTCATATTTACCTTTATAAACTTGTTACTCCTTAGCTTTAGCGGTGGAGATGTGTATCCTTGCCAAGCTTATGATAGAATACTCGTCACGACCGAGCAATTGAGCGAATTAGTTACATGTTACCACATAGATTAGTTGAGTGATTTGAGTGTTTTCATCTTCCTATTTCGTGAGGTGTTTGGTTGTATACTTGTAATAGATCAAATAAATGCTTTAATGGAAAATATCCTTAGGGATACATTTTTATAAACTTCTAAAGGCTACTTGAGGACAAGTAGGATTCAAGTGGGGGGATATTTAATGACATCAAATAACGTCTATTTTATAGCATCATTTATCCCATATTATTAACCCATTTTGTATAGTTATTGCAAAGAATTATTTCTTTAATCGTTTATATTTGAGAATTGTAGTAATTATGGAGTAATTGGTGAAAGATAGAAAAAGGCGCGCATTCTGGAGCTTAAATAAAGATATTTTGAAGATTACTATTCTAAAGACGAATACGCCGTATCCATCAAGGAAGATACGGCGTATCCGTGCCTGCACTCACCAAAGACCACAGAGGATAAAGCTCAATACGCCGTATCCAGAGAGACTCAATACGCCGTATTCAAGATATGGAATGGATGTAATATTCTGGAAGATATCAAGCGTGGTCCCTACTCCAAGAAATCCCCAATACGCCATATCTAACTCCTTGGATACGGCGTATCGAACTGACTTCCAGACCCTATAAATACAAAACTCAAAAACAAGTTTTAAGTGTGCTAAATCATATTCTCGATACCTAAACCATAAAAGTCAATTTTCAAAAGAGAAAAAGAGCAGAAGAGGTCGAGCAACGTTATCAATTCCATAGGAGACAACGTGTAATTCTGTATACTTTAGTAATCGTTCAGTTTTTGATATCATTCGTTAACTCGGTTAGTTTACCTTGGCTAAATAATTACTCTTGTATTTATTATGACGTTTAAAGGCTAATACCTTTGGGTATTAGCCATTATTATGAAGATTTGAATATTTGGTATTTGTTTATCTAGATTTCTTGATTTATCGTTGTATGCTTGTTTATGTTTATCAATATATACTTGTTTACGCGCTTTTGTATGCGACCTATCATTTAACTGGATCTAGTGATATGGACCAAGTAGATCTAGAGTCTGGGATAGCTCTCCATATAGTAATTCATACATCTAGAATAATAGTTACACAAATATTGTCCTTTTAAGTATGTGTCTAGGATACGCTTCGGGCTTAACTAGTTAATTGGATATTGCCGATAGTTTATTGATCGTATTAACTAGCAGGTGACCTAGATAATTTAACAAGTAACGTTCTGAATCCATTAGATAGTTGGACAAGTGGACTACTAGTGTATGAATTGCCATTAAGCGATAAGTGGGTAAAGTCTCTATGAGCTAGGGTTTAACAAGATCACCATTGCTTTAATCCCTAAGATAGATTATAATCAGCAAATAAGGACGCTTTATGAGAATGCTTTAATTGTGACAGAATTAATGTGTCTAGGTCTTAGGATGATGTAACGCCTAAGTCTTAAGACTGATATGCCACCTCGAGAGAAGAAATCATTGCACTTAATAAACAAACCAACTTTCTAATCAGATTAATAATGGTTAATACAGTTTTCTTATATTTGGCTCGACCGCTCTTTTATCTTTTGTTAATTAGCTCGCGTGGGTTAAAGTGCCTTGAATTAATTATAGTCACCAACCAAACCGTGCCAGACTCTCTGGCTGAAAACCCCTTTTTCCCGTTAGAATTAGGAACTAGGACTGACATAGGTTTAGAATAGAGTAGAATTAACATAGATTAGATAACAAAGATATTAATTAAATTGATAGATTTAACCTCGCTTCAAGTGTTCGACACCCTACTTACCACGAAACTACTACCGATCGGGTACACTGCCCGTTAAAGTGTTGTTTTTGGTTTATTCGGCAAAATATAAATTTAAAACATGAATCAATAAAATATACACCACACAACGACACATCAGTATGTCATAGGGGTTGCGACCCTAAGAGCGTTGGTACGCGCTGGTAATAAGACTAGCGAGGATGCTAGGTCTTGGTACATGATTAGCGAGGATGCTAAGTCATGGGTTTGGTTTATGCATATTTCACATCATATAGCATAATTGTCCAACTGTATGAGATATTGGCACAGCGACTGGGTTTTGAGTCAAAACCTACGAGCTTACCAACATTATTGTTGACGTTGTCGAGTATCATTTTCAAGTGGCGTTAATGATCGTTAGAGTATGGTGATTGTAGGAGACTTTAGAGAATCGTGTAGGAATCTTGTTTGAAAAGTATTGCATTTGATGTACGCTTTGGATTTGGTTTTCTTGAGGATCGAGATTAGATTTTATGGACCCCTGTGTGGGCTTAAGTTTGTAATAATTGGCGACTATGTGTTGTGTTCTTGATTTGGGACATCACTCAAGGTTATATTGAGGTTGATGGTCATCATGACACTATTCATTTATGCATTTTAGATTTCTCTATTTTGTATCTTGTGTTGTGATTGATCATTATGTTGCATTTCTGTGTTTCTGCCCATGACGGGGTGTGACAGTTTCTTTTTACCCTAAGCCCGAACCGATCGAGCCACTAGAATGGAAAGCGTCGGAAAATCGATTAAAACCTTCAATGATCGAGCCACCCAAGTTAGAACTGAAGGAGCTACCAGAACACCTCGAGTATGCCTTCCAACAAGGGAAAGACCAACTCCCTATAGTTATATCCTCTGCACTGTCTACCCTTGAGAAAGTCAAGCTTCTTGAAGTTCTAAGAAGCCACAAGTGAGCTATCGCATGGAGCATTGTAGACATTAAGAGGATCAACTCATCCTTTTATACACATAAAATCCTCATGGAAAACGATTTCAAACCGAATCTCCAACCTCAAGGCGAGTGAACCCGAACATCCAGGAAGTAGTAAAGAAAGAGGTTGTAAAACTCCTTGACGCCAGATTAATTTACCTAATTTTCGACAACCCTTGGGTTAGTCCTGTTCAAGTTGTTCCAAAAAAAGGAGGAATGATAGTTGTCAAAAATGAGAAAAACGAGCTTATACCTCAAAGGACAGTTATCGGCTGGCGCGTATGTATCGACTATCGTAAGGTAAACGACGCAACTCAGAAAGATCACTTCCCCTTGCCATTCATCGACCAGATGCTCAAACGATTAGTTGGGCACGGGTATTATTATTTTCTAGATGGATTCTCGAGATACTTTCAAATCCCTATAGCCCTAGAAGATCAGGAGAAAACTACATTTACTTGCCCATATGGCACCTTTGCCTATAAGCGAATGCTATTCAGGCTATGCAATGCTCCAGCCATATTTCAGCATTGTATGATAGCCATCTTTCATGACCTAATTGAGGACAGTATGGAGCTTTTCATGGATGACTTTTCCATTTTTGGTAGTTCCTTCGATCACTGCCTTAAGAACCTGGAGAAAATGCTGAAGCGATGCGAGGAGACCAACCTTGTTTTAAACTAGGAGAAATGCCATTTCATGGTAAAGGAAGGAACCGTCCTTGGTCATAAGGTTTCCAAGTCAAGAATCAAGGTAGATAGGGAAAAAATTGAATCAATCTCTAAACTGCCATATCCTACAAAGTGAAAGCCATTTGAATCTTTCTGTGGCACGAAAGTGAGCTGTTTCAAAGTCTACCAGAGATTCATAAAAGATTTCTTACAAATCACACGCCCAATGACCCAGCTCCTCGTAAAAGGCTCCCCCTTTTTACCCCTAATATGGTTGATCCCTCTTAAGATATTTTAATTCCATTTAATATACTCTTAGGGGCCTTGTAATGGTCTTCATATTACCTTACTTATGCGTTGCCTTAATGGAATATTAAATAGACGGCGGGTTCGTGTAATTTATTCATGACTTAGGAAATACTTACACAGATCATCACAAGTGTGATAAAGCAACAGAACTAGGAGAAATGATCTAAGGAGTAGTATATGATTAAGTAAATACATCTTTTTATCATAAAGTTATCACCAGTAGTTTAGATTATATTTGGTTTTAATTAGTTAAACAAACCAACCTCTTAAACCATGATATTTACCTGCTTTCATAAAAACATAAAAATACAAAAAGAATCTTCTCTCAACCCCATAGATCTCTGTTAGATCGTGATCTAAATCTTCCCAACCTATTCCCCTAGAGAACGATAACAACCCCCCGAGTCTTGCCTATACTACACTACAACGATTAGGTACACTGCCTAGGGAGTTGTAAAACTTCTTGTTGAAGTCTTTACAAGACCCGAACATCAAGTTTTTGGCGCCACTGCGTGGGGAATAGCGTAGGGTTCGGATTCAATCTAGATTAGGTCTACTCACAAGATTCCTATCAAGTGAGATTTAATTTCTTGTCAAGTAGCTTTCTTTTAGTCTATCTCTTCTTTGTTCCTTTTGTTCGTAACCAAACCTACTCTTTCGTTGACCATCATGAGAGACGAAAATTCAAACCAACCCCGTACCTTAGGAGATACTCCCGACCTAGCCACGAGGGCTACTGCAACGCCATTGAGCTTCCCGGAGGAGCCAATGTGTCCCCCTTGCGATCCGACACCATCCAGTTGGTGCAAAACGGATGTGCATTCCACGGAAGTATGTCCGAAGACCCGATCCAACATCTTAAGGACTTTCTTAGGATTGTAGATTCCATTTACCTTAATGGTGCTACACGAAATACCACTTGTTTCGTCTATTATGCTTTTCTCTTCATGACAAAGCTATCAATTGGCTTGATCGTCTACCCGCGGGATCCATCTCAACTTGGGATGATCTTATCACTCGTTTCCTCGTACAATTTTTCCCACCAAGAAGAACGGCTAAACTTCGAAAGGATATCTTGATGTTCTAATAACGTCAAGACGAATCTCTCTAGGACGCGTGGACTCGTTTTAAGGACTTACACCAAAAAGTCCCTCATCATGGTCTTGACCTATGGCTTCAATTTCAAATCTTTTACGATCATATCGACTACTCCACCTTGATGGCCATTGACTACGCAGCAGGCGAGAGACTTAGAAAATTAAGGCCGGGAGAAGCATGGGAATTCATCGAGGATTTAGCCCAACACGAAGAAGAAGAGTGGAACGACCCAATCTTTTCTGAAAAAGGAAGTCCCGACTACATAGATGCCACTTTAGAACATGAGTTAGAAAGTATGGAGTGTCGAGTAGAATCTTTAATAAGGAATGAAGTGCTATTGGAGTATGAGGTAGGATTCACGTTTCCCAAAAGGCCTTATCAGGAGGAATTAGAGGCACGAATACTGAATTTAATTGATCATCAGGAGGTTCAAGTTAGGGAATTGGAGGAAGATATGAGAAGAATAAAAGACACGTTTATGTGTCTTGCGGATAGTTTAATAGCAACCCTGAAGGTCGAAATAGAGGCACAAATAGTTCATTCCACAAAAATAGAAAAGATCACTAGATTTCCTACTCACACCCCTACTGTAACCCCTGAAACACTCAAACCTATCATGGTGTATAGGGTCTGGATGATTTCTAATATTAAACCCGCTATTTATAGAACCACTCACCAACACCTAAATTCCAACCTCAAAAGGCCAATACTTCATTCATTTGAGGAAAATGAGCTTGAGTACAAAGATGAAGGTGAAGTCGAGATAAAGATGATGGGAACCAGAATAGATAAAGAATCATTGGAGCATAATCTCTATAAGAATGACATAACCCCGATTATTTTTCATAATCTTTCTCCAACTTTAAATCCACCCATCAAACCAAAGGATTCGGGTAGCTTTAGGGTGAAGGTAGTAGAGCCCTTAACCATTCGCACACCGCCTTCACCCCACGTGCATACCTCCATCGAAATGGTGTGTATCGCTACTATCACCCGCACTTAAACTTAAGTGTATGGGAGACCCACCTTTTGCGCTTCAAATAAGCATAGAGCCAGGCTCGTGACTCGAACAAAAACAAGCGCTTATTAGGAGGCAACCCAATCCTCTATTCTTGCATTTTAGGTGTGTCTTGTATGTTTGTTTTGAGTCATATGATTGTGTTAACTATTTTTTGTGGTTTTTCTAGTAAATTTTGCAGGAAATAACTAATGGGAACCTACGTGCAAGAATTTTTAAAGAAAGAAAATTTTCTTTACAGACCCTGGAGACGACGTCGGGATTAATCCTAACGGCGTCACCAGGCCTGCTACAGGAAAATTTGATTTTAATTAATTTTTGAGAAATTAATCTTGTATAATATCCGGAATTTGTAATTTTTCCAAAAACCTTCAGAAAACCACGATTATGTCAACACATTCATCCTATCTTTACTGCTTTCATAGAGTCTAAACGTAGTTAATGAGGTTGTATTTATCATTCACCCGTGGATTTTACGTTTGGTATAGTTGTTCTTGTCTTTGATTTGCAGGTTATATTTGATAAGGAGAAGCCCGAGAGTTCTTAGGAGTTTCACGTGGACAATTCTTAGATGACGATTTAGCCGGGATCATTTGTTTCTTCTCCAACATTAAGCAAAACCGGGGGAGTACTAGTTTCTTTCGCTCTCTTTTATTTTCTCTTTATTCATTTTACGGGTACTTTTTAAAGAACATTAGGGACAATGGTCAACTTAAGTGTAGGGGGAAATAAGCCTTAGAAATTATTCCTTCAATTGCCATTTGCTTTGTCCTTAAAATGATGGGTAATCTATCAAAACATAGCGTAAAAGGTAATTTTAACCAAAATTTAAATTTTTTTATGACACATACCGACGAAAACCGAGTATTAATTGCATCTCATGGATAGGAATTTATATGACTAGCACAAAAATTCGGGTATCCATTTTTGATACCCAAGATAGTTTATACCTTTAGCTTGTTCGAGTTAAGGTTCGAATGCAGTCATATGTGTCTATTTCGTCGTTATAGATGTGTACGTATGGTCTTTGTCGCCTTTTTTGGAACATTGGTATCAGTATTAAATTATATGAGTGTACCGGTAGTGTATTAAATTCTAGAACTTGTTTTTGTGATGCATCCCGAGACCGCATAGTGAGTATTAAGATTTGCTAGATAAAGGGCGCTAGGATTAACTCATGTTTAAAACCTATAATTGTTATGATGGTCACCTCGATCACATAACTATCCCACACCCTTGCCATGCACTCATTTTTAGTGGAGGACACCCCTAGTACAACCCTCTGAGCCTATCCTTTTCACGATTCTCGTAATTTTCTGGTTAAGCCAGACTATTAATAAAGAGCATTGTTACCCTTGAACCAATTGTTACACCCAAATCGCCTTAGCCTACCTTGTATGTACTCGCTTTTAGTACATTATTGTTTTAACCCAAGTTAATTGTTGAGTACACATTTGCTAAGTCCTTATCCTTGTTAATACTGTTTTGGGACGATTGTGATTCATGGTAGTATTCATCTTATGAAGAATTGGGAAAGAAGTAATTTATTACCCCTAATAGAGCTCAATAAGCTCCATGTTATGTTGATCCACCTCAATTCAGGTCATTAGTTAGATTGTAATTATGAGTTCTAAAACTCAAGTGTAGAGGTGTGTTTATAAACCCCAAGTGATGTATTATGTTATTAAAAAATAGAAAAGAAAAGAAAAGAGATTGATATTGAGTTTTGTAGAGTATTGTATATCTTTGTCCGAGTCTTTGGCTT